>VYZV01022143.1:576-80905 GCA_013401275.1 Pandion haliaetus | reverse complement strand
AATAAACAGCTTACTGAGCTGTTTTCATATTTAATGCTCTGTGAAAAATACTTTTGATATCTTGATAATATCTTTTGTCAGCATGATATGCAGTATAGATACAAATGGTTTGTTGCTGTTATTTCCTTAGGACTTAAATCTTTTTTCTTGCCTTCTTTTTCAGCTCAAAGAACTGTTCCACTATATCATGTCTGCATTAAGCTGTGTCAAGAGTCAGGCACTGTAATAAAAGAATCTTAGAAAAATTCCCCTTTCTGCCTTCAGTAAGCTGGATATACCAAGGGGATGGGACATTTGGGATGCTTTCATTGGTTCTTCCATTTAATCAAAATGCCTGCTGAGAATCAGGAAGATAGCTAACACTAAACTCTTTGAATGGGAATATTGGGGCTTTTTTTCTGTAAGAATCATTTGTCCTATTAATATGTTTACTTTATGCAACTTAAATTCAGAAGCAGTTCTCCTATGGAGAATGTATTTTGAAAATTCCCTACTTTTCCCAGATGTGAAAGGCAAAATATTCATTTTTTCAGAGATTTGATCATATATTATAGGGCATGGCTATTTCTGGCAGGAAGGGTTGAGCAAATTCTGGAAAAACAGAGAGGAATTAGCCTAAGCCTTCCTTGAGCTTGTAGCTGGGCTGATCTTGAGGTCCCTGAAGGTCCCTGCCCATTATACTGCTCTGAGGCAGTGCTGTTTGTTCCCATATATCATTCACAGTGTACATTTTTTGTACGAAATGCTCCAACCCGCAAACTGCCACACCTGTCTCAAAGTGAAAGCTTGACCCTGGGCAGGACTTGTATTATGTGGAAGTAGAGTTAAATTATGAGGAGGATCTATATGGAGTTTCATCTCATGAATTCCTGGGAAAAGACCAGCAGTTTGGTCTTTTAGATCTCAGGAGAGGGACCTGCTTGACCTCTTATTAACAGTGAAATCAAGTTGTTTCTTTCTGTCAGAGCAAACAGGCACGTTCTTTGCAGGAAATAGCCAGGAAACAGTATTTTTGCATTTACGTACTGCTAGACCAAACACTAGGAATTATTTTCAAATAAATCCAGTGGGTTTCTTCAGCTGTTCCTTAAGCAAAGAATATTCTGTAGTTAGTCTGATGAGGTATAGTGAGGTAGGTACAGGACTTCCATATTGTTGTCTGTGTCCTGTGAGGCAGATGTACTAAAGTCATCACAAAGCAAGGAAAATCTCCGTGCCAGGTCTTAGTGTTTCTTGCTACAGTAAACGCTCACGTCATTGTTTATTCTTCTCACACGTACGAAGACATTCTACCATACTAAATTCTTAATTTTAAATTTACATTTCAGTAACACTATTCTCTGCTTTATTTTATATGTAAGAAGCTATTCCTAATTTTATGAAAAGTGGTGGGTGAGGAAGGTTGGCTTGTGTTCTCTATTCTCTCCTATCCCATGCCTATGACCAAACATCTGCCTAAGAAGACATCCTGGTTTTGAAGTGGGGGAGTCTACGCTCCTTTCAGATGACCTCAGAGGCACTGTATCTAAAGCACCTAAAAACTTGAACAGCATGTTCCGATCCCTTATCTTTCCTGTTAAGTGTTACTGAAAACTGATGATGCAGACAGTAATGCAGCAATTACCAAGGCAAATTAACATTACTGCAATATTTGACTTTCTCTTTACAGGAAGTACCTGATAAGAACAAAACCAATGGACTATATTTTAGAGATGGGAAATGTCGGATTGACTACATCCTGGTGTATAGAAAATCCAATCCACAGACAGAAAAGAGGGAAGTATTTGAGAGAAATATCAGAGCAGAAGGAATTCAAATGGAAAAAGAGGTAAGAGAGCTTCCTTTCAACTTTCAACATTTAAAGCTGCATAGAATCTGAGGGTATGAGTTTTGCTTAATATGAAACCCCTTTACTCTGTTGTAGCAGTGGAAAAATGCTTTTAAGCATTCCTAAATATAGGCTATTTATTGCCAGAGCAGTGGGAAAGCATAGCCTAAAGGAAAATCAGACGCATGGATTGAAGGCCAAAACAGGCCATTACAGTCATCTTTTTCAACCTTATGCACAAGTAGGCCACAGGATTTCATCCACTGTGCTGTGCAATAGAGAAAACAAGTGCTGGGTTTGGATGGCCTAAATTCTATTTCTAAATTCTACTGAGTGCAATCCACATTTCTGCACCTACATTTCCTTTTAGCTACCTGCTCCACTCTTTGCTGAGGCTCTTGGTACTCTTTCCAGAGACCTAACTAGACCTCTGCCTTCCTTTTCCTGTCAGCTTGGGCACAGGGACTTGAGCGGTATTTTGGTAGTTTGAAAGCAGCCTAAAGGCTCTCCTTCTGTCTTAATCCTAAACATTGAAATAATTGGACAGTGCATATGAATCATTTATACCAATGTTATTTCCAACTCAATGTCCTCAAACATTAGATCTTTTCTGGACAAGAGTGTAAAAATGAATGTAAAGTGTCTAAAAACATATTGATGTTGTAGGTAGCAGGAGCAAGGCTTAAAGACACCTTTTCTCTTTTGCCTAGGCTATGCTCTTTCTTAAGCTTTCGTAACTGTGCTTAAACAGTCTCACTTCTGTGCAGCGTAGATATTGCCGAATATTTAGCTTTACTTGTGCTTGTTCAACTCACACTCATGTTAATATACATTGTCATGCTGCCACTGATGGAACCGGTAGAGTTTTCAGGCTACAGGCTTTGGTCAATTATGTAGGTGCTGTATGTTGTCTCCTTTTCTTTCTCTGAATTCCCGATACATGTGTAGATATTCTGCCTGTGTACTTGAAAGGCACACTTCTTTGTAGAACACTAAGGAAGAAAAAATGGAAGCTATTTCTCTCCAGAATAATGAAAATGTTTCCTTTCTTCAAATGTTTTTGAATGAACAGGGGTACTGATGGATGTAAGTGTGTAAGAGCATAGCACTGGTTACATCAACCAGTTACCATAAACTATTCCTTCAAATAACCTGGAAGTTAGCATCTTTAGTGCTGCAATAGTTGATAGATGTTTTCAATGGCAGCCATTGTTCATTTATTACATGTTTCCTGTAAGCATACCACTGCCTGTAGGAGTTGTAACCCAACATCCAAGAACACAAGAGTGTTTCTGCAGCTGTTCAGCTTCACATCCTAGGACTCTGTGCTGCTTCCACCAGGACAGATGCTGAAGAAGTCTCTGAAGTTTGGCCAGTGTAGAAAATGGACATGGAACAAATCCTCCCTATTGATACATCTGCCCAATGGTTTCGAACCAATCTTTTCCTACTTTGTGATTTTTGCAGATTTATTACTGTGCTAAGGTCAGCAGTGAAAGCCATGATATCACTTTATATTTTAGGTATTATGAAACTTATTGCAACACTCTGCATGGAAAACTTTAAAATTGATGATTTAAGTGCTTACTATAGATTTTTCTTGTGTCTTTCAAGCTCATTTATTTGGACTTTGCTGCTTAGGCTGCACGAATGTTCTGCCCATTTGATTATTCATTTCAGTTTCTATTATGCTACTGACATGCAGTTTTATTTCTTATTAATCTCATTTGGCCTTGGTGTGACTTCTTGCCAGCATCAGTAATTGTACATTTTCTAAACTCAGAATGATCAAAATGAGGTTGTGTTACATGACTCAGGCTAATGGTTTTAAAATCTAGGGTAGCAATCTTTTTTTAACACAGGACTCTGACCTAAAATTAAACCCTAGCATGTATATTTTATGATCATGTTAGTTTCCAAATTGAATTATAATCTTGAAGGAAATAAGTACACTCTTGGTACACTCCCTCCCCCTCCCCATAGAGTAACAACTGTGCAGCATAACACTTAGGTTTAAACTAAGCAGTGTGATTGGTTAATGCCCAGATTTCTCATTATTTTTACTTCTCCTTTTGGTGAGACTACGCATTATTCTGAAGTTCAATTCTGGAAGATTTTTTAACACAGGTCTGTTTTCTAGTGTTCACATATAATATATTGCTTCCACTGGGAGTAGTTTGCTCCCAGATAATGCAAGAGAATTGTCTGGCTTTGGCCAGAGAACACATAGAGAGGCAACAGGCCATAACCGCTGGACTGAAAGAAACTTTTTACCTTCCATGAACTTTGTGTGGTTGTTGGTTCATTCTCGTTGGACTACTGGCTGTTCATATTTTGACATTCGATTGTGTTCGTCCTGTCTTTTTAATGTGAAATCAGTGGCAGAGAGGAAAATTTACAGAGCTGTTCACACTGCAGTTTCAAAACCGTATTACTCAGTAGCACTGCAGTGAGAGAAGAATGCACTGCAGTGGCTCACTGCCAAGCGTAGCACAGCAAAATGCCCAGGAAGTGATGAGTGCAGGGAGCAAAGCATTCACTTAACAGCATGAAATCAGAAAGTGAATCTGAAATGAATTCATAAATGCTCAGATAACTTCAGGCACAATGTCAAGATCATGTAGCTGAGAAAGGTCTGAACAGGTATGTGTTTCTGACTCTAGAAAAAGGTGATAACATTTTCAGATATCCCCCAATGAATTCACACTCACATTCTTCAGCTATGCCACACAACTCTCCCATGGAAGTTCTGCCAGGTTTGGTGCTCTGTATATCCAGTAGTAAACAATGAGGGGATCCCAGACCAAGGAACTGATCATTGAATTAGTGAAGGTATGGAAAACAGAGCTCTAAGAGTGAATGCTAATCGAGTAGAACAGCATAAATCATGTTCTGACCCTTCTCCCTGCTTTTCAGTGTATATTGGGTCTGGGTAGGATGACTGTGTTGTCCCAGTCCAACATGGATCACATCCAACACGTGTGATCATATGCATAGAAGCTCTAGGTAAGTTTATTGAAAATACAGGTCACTCCAGGATAAGAGACTGTTTTTTCTTTTCAGCGAGATATAAAATTTCCTATATTGATTTATCCTTTTTTACAATGTCTCACAAGTGAGATAAATACCATGATATCCTGGCTCCGGGATTCTTGTTGACCCTACTGTTTTCATTTTTTAATACTCTTTGAAACAGACTTATATGTGGGGTAAAATGGAGAGAGCAGTCTTCAAATGGAGCAAGTTCTTATCAGAGATGAGCTACCAATAGCATTGTTGGTTTGTAGGCACTGATACCTTCTGTAAATATTACATGAGACTCATACCTTCCAGAGCTGACTGGCAAATGGTTAACAGAAGACAGGGTGCTACTGTCCACACTGTGAGGGTATGTTTCATATTTATCCAAATACAAGATAAACCTGAGACCCACTGATGCTCAGAAAAAAATAACTTACATTCACTTTCATGTAAAAAGCAAATACAGATAGTGTCTGTTATTCCAAATATAGTGTTCATCCCTCTGGGACAGTAAAAACCCAGCATTTTTCTGGAAAACCTATCTTTTCAAGAGAGAATGAAGAGTCAGAATTACATTGGGCCCATGATATTTTTCACAAGACTAAAGATTTATAAATTCAACCTCTTGGCCGAAATCCAGCTCAGTTCCCTTATCCTAAATTGTTCCTGCAGCCTCAATTAATGTATTTTAATCCCTGTCCTAAACAGCCAGGTAGAACTAAGTTGCTGTAAACAGTAACAATGCTGTGCTGGTACATGGATACAGTATTACAGACAACTTTCAGTACAGTACTTTAAGTTATGCTATGCTAACAAAGCATGCACAGATGTAGCCAGCATGGAGCAGCTAACATAGCTAACTTGTTCACTTGCAACCTATTTAAGCTGGACTGTAATGCAGTGCAAATGCAGGATAAAGGTAAGGTAGTTCAAAGAAATCTATGCTGGATGAACAAACACAGCTTGGTTTTATAATTTCTAAAAGAGAAGGTGGTCATCTTAGATTTAAAAAAATACTCTTTATCTAAAATGAATCTGATGTTGGGTAGGATCTAGTCATGTAGCCCTAGGAACAGACTACATTTAGTTTGAACTTGGCATGGGGTTTTTTTCTTTTTTTTTTTTTTTTGCTTCTCATGGCTGCACTAAACTAATTCATACAGAGTAGTTCTACTATTAAATGTACTTGATATGTTTTGCTTAATGATTGTGTCCAAAGTTTTTAATTTATAATTTGTAAGTTGATTTGATACAGTTTATTTGAAAAGGCATTTGACATGTCAGTAGAAATTGATAGATAGAAAAAAGGGGACTAATCACACAAATAGTAACAGTAATATTCAGGCCCTTATTTTATATCTTTTGCATATGTATGTATACTAATGTTTCAGTATAAAAAGCAATGAACTGCTTTAAAGCAATAGCATTCCTTACTGCCTTAAAAAGCAGGTCTCCTCACAGCTACTGGATGCAGAATATGTTTCAGGAACTAGTTTCAGATATTTTACAAAAAGCAGTCAATCCATATGGGCTTCTGCCTGTACATTGATCTTTGCATCTCCCAAATAAAAGATGTCAGTGTAGTGTACTGGTGCAGTTTTCAGGAACAATCTAAATTGTGTGGGTTTTCTGTTATGTGCCTGATTAAAAATTTAAACATTGCCACCGTAAGTGTCAAGCTGTCACCAGGGCGTCTCTAATTGCATTCACTCCCTGCCTCAAGCAGCAGCTGACATTTCTGGGGCAACATCTGGCAGCCGATATGCAGCTGGTGTGTACAATAGGCAGTAGAAATAGAAAATAGGTGTTCTCTGGAGAGAACCCTAAAAGACAGGGAAGAAAAGCACAGTATAAGCTTCACTTTTGTTGTATGAAGAAATATCTACTAGCAGGTATAAGCTGAGTCTGAAAGTTATGTTAATCTGAGTCTGAAAGTTATGTTTAGAGATCTTTTTCAGGAGTTGATGCAGTATAATTACCGGATACTCTTATTTCGTGAGTTTTCAAGTTTGCAAGCAGTTGTAGATAGGTTCATGATGAGGTAGCAGGAGTTCTCCACAAAGCAGTTTCTCTTCATGTGTCTGTAACTTTGCACTAATGGGACAGGACTTCAGAGGCTAGAAACATGTATTCAGTAAGAGACATATTTAGCAGCAACTTGGAGCCTAGCTTAAAATGGTGAATGTTGAGAGAAAGTATAGATGACAGAAAGAGCTCACACTATAGTATCTCCGTGACTCTTGCCTCATCTCTGAGTGTAAATCCAAAATAGACTTATGACCATGTCAAAGTGACGTAAAAGTTAGAAATAAAGAATGAGTATGAAAAAACCAAGAACTCCAAAGACTGAAACTTTAAATATAGTTGTGCTCAGAAAATGATGATGTGAAAGAGGTGTTGTAATCAACAGCTATTGCTCCTGAGCATAGTCAAATATTATCATCTTTCTTTCTGGCAAAAATGACATCTACTTGTTGTTGTTGTTGTTGTTAGTACTGCAGTGCCAAAACAGTGAGACTGATCTGCTTTTTTCTGTTTTGTGCGTCATCACTGCAATTGTTCATGAGACTCCTGTTACATAAAAATGTTATTGCTGATTGTGATTCATGGGCAGAAAAAATTTAAGCTGACTTCCAGACCCCAAGTGGTGTTTGCAGATCTGAGTGAGGAGAGGTGTTTTATGTAATTTGGTTCTCTGAGAAGCAGTGCACAATAAAATCTCAGTGCCTTTGGAGTTGACTCTAAGTTTCTTTTTCAGTTATGACTTCAGTTTATTCAGTTATTGAAAGAACTTGGTGTTGTGGTGGACAGGAGCAAGCTGCAGGTCAGCTGGGGAATCTTTCTGGCTGCTTGTTTCCTTGGTGCTCATGTCCTTTCCCTGTCATGTTGAGCTAAATCTGCATGAACCAAAACCCCCTATCCACTACAGAAAAGGGTGGCTAGGGAAAGCTTCCACCACCAAAATTGCATCTGCTGTCCTCTGAGCTTTTTTTACAGAGAAAGATATCCGTGAGCATGTGCTGTGAGAGCTATGTGCTAGGAAGCACCAGGACAGCTGTGTGTGTGATCAACATCCATACTGTGCAGGCATGGTAGGTCAGGCCACGTGGAAGATGTCACTTATGGCCAATAGGCTTCCCTTTAGGACAAGCTGGCATTTGGACAAAACTAGGCCTTCTGGGTCTTTGGAGAAGATCAGATGTTGTATTGGGTTTGTGTGGCAAGGTTTTGGTAGTGGAGAGGGCTACAGGAGAAGCTGTGAGAAGCTGCTAGAAGCTTTCCCTATGTCCAACTACACCATTGCCAGCAGGCTCCAAGACGGACCTGCTGCTGGCCAAGGCCAAGCCCATCAGCGACGGTGGTAGTGCCTCTGGGAGAACAGATTTAAGAAGGGAAACCTGCAGTGGGGCGGGAGATTGGAATGTGAGAGAAACCCCTATGCAGATACTGAGGTCAGTGAAGAAGGAGGGGGAGGAGGTGCTCCAGGCGCCGGAGCAGAGATTCCCCTGCAGCCCATGGGGAAGACCATGGTGAGGCAGGCTGTCCCCCTGCAGCCCATGGAGGTCCACGGTGGAGCAGATATCCACCTGCAGTCTGTGGAGGACCCCACGCCAGAGCAGGTGGGTGCCCAAAGGAGTCTGTGACCCCGTGGGAAGCCCACGCTGGAGCAGGCTCCCAGCAGGACCTGAGGATCTGTGGAGAGAGGAGCCCACGGAGCAGGTTTTCTGGCAGGACTTGTGACCCTGTGGGGGACCCACGCTGGAGCAGTGTGCTCCTGAAGGACTGCAGCCCATGGAAAGGGCTCATGCTGGAGAAGTTTGTGGAGAACTCTCTCCCATGGAAAGGACCTCACACTGGCCCCCTTCACAGCAGTTGAAGACTGAGGAGTTCTCTCCCTGAGGAGGAAGGAGCGACAGAGACAATGTGTGCTGAACTGACCCCAACCCCCATTCCCCATCCCCTGCTCTGCTTGGGGGGAAGAGGTAGAAAAAATCAGGAGTGAAATTAAGCCCAGGAAGAAGGGAGGGGTGGGGGGAAGGTGTTTTAAGATTTGGTTTTTATTTCTCCTTCTCCTACTCTGATTTGGTTGGTAGTAAATTAAACTAATTTCCCCAAGCTGAGTCTGTTTTGCCCGTGACAGGAATTGGTGAGTGATCTCTCCCTGTCCTTATCTCGACCCACGAGCCTTTCGTTGTATTTTCTCTCCCCTGTCCAGCTGAGGAGGGGAGTGACAGAGCGACTTTGGTGGGCGCCTGGCATCCGGCCAGGGTCAACCCACCACAGGTGGAGTTCAATGTTGGTCTGCTACTGTAACAAATATCAAGCATTCAGTAGCTTTCATGCACTCTGGTAAGTTGTTTCAGTTTCTCACTTTTCTGATCCTGTTATTCAATATGTAAATATCTACAGCTAATGAACTTACAGTACAAATTATGCAGCATGCAAAAGCTGTGGTTTCACAAAGAGCATAATATCCCATTATTAGCAGGTGCAGTTTTTTATTTAATGTTTAAGCACTGTGTCTGATTGCATCCACAAATCATGGATGGAGACATCAAAGTGACATAAACTATGCCTGGAAAAAGGGAGCCAGACTGAAATCCAAGCCCACCACATGCATTATAAGTGACAGTGCTTCCAGCTACTTCATTTAAAACATTGGGCTGTTCATTTCATCCAAATTCAGCCAGAGCAAGTTAAAAACCAACTGGTCTTCCAAAGATTTATTGTTAGTTTATTATCTAATGCAAATAGCAAGTGGAGGCTCTTTTCAGCAGTGTTTTACAGAAAAATGTATAGGTCCAAACAGAACAATGTCCTTTTCCAGAGAGTGCTCTGTACCAAAAAGCATTGTTGCTAAATGGTGGAGGAGTTTCCAGCTCCCTGGGCTTCTGAGCAAAAATGTTTTAGATTTCAGATACTATGTCCATGGTACAGCACAGTGGCAATTTAGAAGAGAAATTTGAGGAGTTACATGGAAGTCTGGATGGATAGAGTCTGAACTGAAATTTCAGTGTGCAGTTTTTGAAAGTAACCTTCTTGTCTGAGGGAGCCCAGAAACAAACATGTTTCCAGGTTGACAAATTCCAGCCTTTAACAGGGCTTTGTAAAGCTAGTAGACTAAGAATCTGTTGCTTAAAATTTGATCTATATTTGAAAAAAGTATGGCTTTTCCATGGAGTATAGAGGTAATACAGAAAATATGTAGATAACTGAAAAGGGATAAAAAGGCCCCTGAGATACTTCTTTTCCTTCAGGAATGTTGAGTAGGATTTTTTTGCCAAAAAGTTTCCTGTCTTCAATCTTCACAAACCAGAATGTCAAAATCCTTTTGAAGGACACCAGGCTCACGGAAAAAAATAGACAGGCGATAGATTTAAAAAACATATGAGATGTCCCCTATATGTCAAAAGTCACCTTTCCCTCTACAATAATTGCTCTTAAACTGCAATTATTTTTGAGATGTTGTTTGCCTGCCAGTGGCATCAGGAACAAGCGTAATGCACACGGCTACAATCACTTAATGCATAGTGAGAGTTTTCATTGCCCAAAGGTGACATGACTGTTTTGCTGCAACACTCCCTGATAGTACTGGCTTAATAAGCAGAAATCTAGAGTTGTCTGTAGGGAACAAAAAGACAGAGTGTACAGAAACAACAGCAGCACGTTTTATGTTTTCATTTCATGTTGATGATTTTGGTGTTGAGCTTGTTTTGAAAAGATGACATTGTGTTTACAGCATTATACTTCTGAACAAATAGTAATGATTTCAAATGGGTGCAGTGCCGCCTTGGTCTAGGGGACATTTGCATCTTCCTCTGCAGCATGGAGCGGTGTGGGGCTGCCCTCCCTGGAGGTAGTCCCAGGAGGGAAGCATGAATCTGGAAAGGACAATTCATTTCCTCACCCGCTCTTGGCAGAAGGTCTGCAGGCCCTCTTGTCATCCTGTTACTTTCTTTCTTATACCAGGTTAATTTGGTAACGGAGCAAGTGGAGCATTGGCACTGTGTGCCCTGGATTAACTGTATTATAATTATGGTAAAAGCCTTACAAATAGAGCTAGTCAAATTACCTCACTGCTCAGGCTTTATTGAAAAAGACGTTTCAGTTTATGGCTCTCTGGGCCCAAATTAAATGCAGCATTATTCGCTGCATATTTACGTATTTGTTTCTTGCTGTTTGAGTGGTAATGAAGTGATGTTGTAAATGAAGTTTACTAAAGCCTGACCTGAGGGGAAAATGCTCCTGAGATAGCCACATCAGCTGAAATCTCTGTCAGCCAGTTAGTCAGCTCCCCCTGTTTAAAGTCTTATCTGGTTTACAAAACTCTTTTCTGTGCACAAATGTCTTTCATATTCTTATATGAAAGCTTTTAAAAGAATCTCTAAAAGCACCTCTTAAGAAAAACAGTGCAAAGGCCTTTTTCTTTCCTTTTGAAGGTCTTCATGGTACTGTACTTACTACTTTTCTTAGATACAGCTTGTTGTTGTTTCTGTTAATAGACTCAAATAGACTTTTCCATTTACAACAAATAAGATTGATTCTCCTTTCTGAAGTCTCCATTGTAAAGCATTAATATAAGAACTTTGTGCTTATTTTTTTTTACAACCATCTTTTATAACTTTTTAAAATTCAAAACCTTCCATAAAGAAGAAAACCTCCACAGTGAAATTGTAGATAGAAGAGCAAAACAGACACCTGTAAATCTGGAAACCATGACTCTATACTTTCTCTTGCAATATGCAATATTCAGGGATTTTCACATTCACATACTTCTATACATAAGAAGTAGAAGTATATAATTTCCCTATGTCTTTCTGTGTCTGTAATAATATATCTAACATTGAGTTTCCACAATTTCCTTATGTAGAAATTTAAGGATTTGAATTTAGGTATTAGGTTTTAAAATTAAATTGGCTGGAAAATGATCTCCCATAATAAGCTGTTACAACCCATCCATCTAATTTTAGTGTTTTCTTTTCACATTTTTAGTTTAATTGGCTTAGTTTCAGAAGCAGAAATTGGTTATTGAAAGAAGTGTATCAGTCAGTTTATTTGCTTGACTGGTATTTGCTAAATTCCAATGAATATATTTTTCTCCACTTTTAATGTTCTCTTTTTTTTTTTTTGTTTTTTGTGAGGAAAATTGCATAAAGTCTTTTTAATCAATCTACTAAAACCTCTTTTATTCAGGTCATTCCCTTTAAAGTGGCTCTTTAAATGAGACACTCATAACATTCTCATGATTCCACTAATTGTGACAATCTGATTCACTCAATTACCAAACATCAATAAAAATAAATTTCTGTAATGTAATTTTTCATTTCTTTAAAATAGAAGCTATAAAGAAGTATCCACTTTTAGGAGAAAGCTATTCAGACTTGTTTACATGCATCACTTTTTCTGACTTGTTAGTAATGCAGGCATATAAGATAATTTTGGATATATGTATACCAATTTGATGATCTGAAGATGATTTAGCACCTCTGGAGTTACTCTTCTTGAGTGTACAGATTAGGTCTGAAAGCCCCTCACCAACTAACACCGAGCATGCTCCAGTTCAGGATCCTTCACAATATTTTGACTAGGGAGTGAAAAGCAAAAGGAAGATTATTTTTTCCTTTGTTACAATCCAGTTTGTTAAAAAGGAATGTATAAAGTTTCTGTGGAGACTGGAAGAATCACATAAAAGATACTTCATTTGCTCATAAAACCGAGCGCTTGTCAACTGGCTCAAAGCCAAAAGGGTCTCTCTATAAAGGTTTTTCTTAGGATCGTTTGCTTCACCAGGTCCATTTCTTTAGAATTTTTCTCCTTGCAGTGTATGCACACAGACTACGTAGGTAGTGAAATCACCATCTCTTAAGTTTGTTAGCAAATCAGAAAGCACACTTGCCTAGTCCAGAGGACTGGCTCTTTCCCTGCCCTTTTATAGAATCATAGGAGAATTTGGGTTGGAAAAGACTTCAGGAACTCTGTAGTCCAACCTCCTGCTCAAAACAGGGTCAGCTATGAGATAAGGCTATGGTGCTCAGGACTTTCATGTGCCTTTTTCCAGGGGCATACACCTATTCATTTTTTACGGGGTTTGGGTTTGTTTGTTTTGGGTTTTTTAAATATTTCCATTCCATAAAGGAGCCCAGCTCCTTTTTATATTTATCTTAAGTGAGAGGCAGACATTACACTCAGTTTTCATACGGGTTAGCCTAACCTCCAGTAATTCCAGTAACTCAGAGTTCTACTGCACTGCTCTTTATATGCTCTTCTCCACTCAGAAACTTGTCTTTCCACACCTAGACTTCTGTGCCTTTCTGTGCCTTTTAAGTTAATAATCAGATCTGTGACCTCATTTTCTGGGGAGTCTGGAGAAGCTCAGGCTTCCTACCATCATAGGAGTGCTGGTGGGAAGGCATGTCTGAAGGTCATCTTCCTGAAGCAGAACTGTCACCAGTGCTAGGTTAGGGTGGCTATGGCTTTTTTCTTCCATATCTGTAGTTCAGTGCAGATTACAGCCTGGCCCTTCATCTCCAGAGTTCTTGAGTTTGTACTGTAATAAGTGCTATTGCTATTGGAAACTGTGGCTTTCTCAGACAGGATTGGATTAAACAAATGGCCTGAAGCAGCAGTTGAGTGGATGGAAGCTGTGGTATGTAGAATATCCTGGGTCAGCAGTGTTGTGCAAATTTATGGATTTTATCATTAGCTTCAGAAATTCACAGGAGAGTAATAAAATACAGAAAGTACTGACCAAAATCAAGATGCCTTCTAATGTGCAGAGGGACACTAGTGGGAGGCCTTGTTATTTACAGATCTGTATTTCCCTACATGTTCTCTGTGGGCAGAATGAATAAGGTGGGATGGGGGAAATGGATAGCAGGCAAGGCCCTGTAAAATGTTCTGAGTCACTTGCTGTCACTGTGGTGTGTCCCAGACAGCTAAGCACCGAACGAGAGCCACCCATGAAGGTGCAGAAGTTGGGGTAGGTCGTGAGGAAGGTAACAGGAGTCCAGGGAAAATAAGGTGGCTGTACTGCAGAGCCGCAGGAGGGGAAGGAACCATCTTACTGACTGCAGCTGTTTGCAGTGTGGATATCTGGCTGGGGAGGAACAAGCCCTTCTGGGCAGCAGTTTATCTCAATCTGAGAAAAATAGAACAAATGAATTGTACCCTGAAGGTGCCTGTTCCTATTCATTGCAGACAGCTAAACATAGTTACCCTGAATCACACCTGTGAGGTCTGCTCCTTGGGATGAGCCTTCAGGCAGCTTCTTGGGATCAGTGGGCTTAGAGCCATGATAGTGCCAGCGTTCCGATACAAGTATAGCAGCCTGCCAGTGACCAGCAGGGGAAACAGGGTCAGATGTATGGCACACACCATATCTATAACCCACTAAAGATAAGTGGGTTTGTTTGTCCTTTACCCAAGTGATAGCTAGATCTGTGGATTCCAGTATCGACCCCAATACTGGTGGGGTATAAAGCAAACAGCTGACAGAATTATGTGACACTTGTAAAGTTCAGTTCTAAAAACCCCAAGCAGTAGAATAGATTAATGCTTCTGCAGATTTTCCATTATTTGAAATCTTCTGTTCTTTGCTGTTTTAACTGTGAATTGATGACCATGACAATTTACATTTCCACCTTGGCCTGTTTTTTGTCTATCTTGTGAAAGGAAACAGATTTCATGTGTCTTACTAATGCATTATTCCAGCCAAAAGGTACAATGTAAAAATGATATGGGGAAGGTGAGCACATTGGAGTTTTGGGAAAGAGGGGGAGAAAGATGACGGTCAGAAAGCATTTAGAGGAAGCTAGTATCAAGATGTGGAGGCATATGCATATTAAATCACAGCAGACAGGTGAGAAAAGACCCCTTCTCACTGTGTAACTCCCCCTATAAAAATCTAAGTATAAAATCTCTTTAGAAATACAACATAAGCCCTTAACATCTTGAAACATATCTTTTATATTTATGGGGGGTGACTTAACAGAAGGCAGGGAAGGAGAAAGGCAAGGAATTAACAATCATTAATATAGATTTGACTCAGCAAACAGTTTTAGCTGAGGAAAGAGGGAAACATTTTGAAAATGTGAAAACATTTCATTTAAACTATTCGACATTAAAAGCCTGATATTAAAATGCTGTGCTAGTTGATAAGAAAGGCTTAGCTTTACAAAAGAGAAAACAGAAAGAAGAAAAAAAAAAAGAAGAGAAAATGTTTAAAGCGATTATATAATCCAGTAATACACCAAAACATGCTATTTTGTGTGGACAATATTTAAGCTTAAATCAAATTGAAATTTTTCAGGTGTTTACCTACAAATTTTTAGAAATCTTGTTCAATTTGCTTTGTTTTCATATAATTTGTCCAGTTTGGTGTTGAAACGAAATACATTTCTCTCTTAAATGGCATCACAGCTGATCACTGAAATGTTCATATAGGATTGACTATGCCTAGCTAGCAAAAGTCATTATTTGCTGATTCTGTTCTTAATTTATTTCAAAGACTACCTGTAAGGCATCAAGAATATTTTCCATCAGATGCTGTGTAACATAAAAGAAAACCTCATTTCCTAAACTCATTGCTAGGTTCCCGATGCAGAAATGAGCTGACAGCATCCTTTGCAGCCAGGTTCACTGCACAGGCATTTTACTTCCTGTGACTACAGGAAAGTGAAATCAGATCAATAGCCTGGGACATGGCACCAGGTCCAGCATTTGGTTCAGATCTCGTCAGGATATACATGGAAGTAAATGGATTACTTGCACTTACATTTCGTATACCATGTTCAGAGATTATCACGGTCAGATCCTAAAAATCTGCAGTGGGAACACGAGTATGTTTCAGGTTTTCTTTGATACCTAGAATTTGTCTTTTTTAAAAAGTGCATATGTGGCTCTCTAATTGCCTGACAGACATTCTCCCTAACTCTATCAGTAAAGCCCCGGAGCACTGTCAACAAGCTATTACCAACATCAAAAAGCACTGATCTGTTTCATTGTGTTACTCTTGAGTACCCAGCCCCTTGCAAATGGAATTGTTCCAAGTTAGGTGTATGTCTTTAACAAAGGGAAGACATGTTTCTAATGCCCTTAGGGGCTTAATTTAGATCTTGAACCTGAAGTTCTCAGAAATTCCTTTTAAGTAAAATAATAATATATTCCACACTAAGTGCTGAATATGAATAAAAATATCCTAAAATTATCTCTGAAGGAAATTGGATGGCTTTGGAGAAACTTAGGCTTTAAATACCATTTTTGCCTGAATCATCTTTAATTTTTATCAAATAGCTCTTTATTTCTTTATTGAGTTTCATATGGTGCAAGCAAAACAAAGGTGAGGGGGTGGGCGATGGTTTTAGTTTTTCCAAAGTCAGGAACCATCTCTTCGTTGTTGTGTTCTTGCCAGAGATCATTACAGTAACATCCACATGGGAGCACGATACAGGGCTTCTCCTTTTATCCCAGACTAGACACTATCTGCCCCCCATATCATCCTCACAGGCCTGCATCCCAACTCCTGGAAATCCCAGGCCAGTGTTAGATGGGATCTGTGGACCCCCTTTAGTTGCATCTGTTGCCTTTGAGATGCTGCTATGCCTTGGTTTTTCAGATTCACCTGAGGTTGGTATAAACAACAACAAAGTTCAATGTCCAAACAAGTCTTATTTTAGTAAAAGATTAGGTACCAGAACTAAAGAAGAAAATATGGCAAACAACACTTTTAGATCATACTTAACACTTAAAGCTCTCCCTGTTTGAGCCACGGTCTCAGCCACACTGGGGCAACTAAGGAAGTCTTGTCTGTCTTGCTTCTCCTGCTCCAAGTCTACCATGACTGATTTGATCTGTGGAGCATTTTGAAGATTGCTTCTTAACCCTGCCTTTTCCCCAAGGTTGAACCCCGCATCCTCTTTCAAACATCTGCACATCTCTCTTCGAGATCCCGTCCCCTAGTAGGAATGCCAGGGATTTATGCCAAATGTACAGATGATGTCTCAGTCTCCAGCCCTGCTCTTTATTGTTCTGACCCTTCTTTCGAAGTTTCTTTGAATTTCCCTTGCCAAGGTAATCCCTAATTGTTAATTCAGTCCTAACACCACTGTTGGGCTCCATGGCTTCTTGTAGCAGCCAGATGCAAGGTATAGTTGTGCTGAGCATAGGACTGCTCTTCCAGATCTGTGGCTTTTAAAAGGTGACACCATTAGTTGCTCTCTGAAGTGCTCTGTTTTCTTTTTCTAGTACTTGGTTCATGCTATGCTTATTTTTCCCAGTTCATTGCCTCTCAAGAGGAAATACTCTATTTCTTGGATCTTGTATTATCACGTCTTCCAGGGCAGAGCGAAGGTGAGCTGTGCCAAATATGGAAAGTTTGATTTTATGTTTTACAACTACTTGATTCTCTTGCAAATTGTAATAGAGGAGACTGGGGGATGTGGGGGTCTCAAGAGGCCGGCAGTCCCTCCCACACCTCCAAGGGCAGGCCAACTACATACTGCCAATTTGTTATCCAACCTTTTCCTAAATGCCAGAAGCCTCCCTTGCCAGGTGACTAATGTTTCAGTATTGTCCTGCTTGATTTTTTTTTTTAAGGTATCTGACCTAAATGACCTTTGCTACAATTTAATCCTGTTATTTCTTGCCTGATTCAGAAGTAACACAGAGAGCTGTTCATTCCCTTCCTATTTACAACTATTTGTTACTTATTTTTCAAATGTTACTGTGTTACCTGCTTAACATTTTCTTCTGCATTTTGAATCACCCCAGCTCTTTCAATTTTTCCCTCTAGGTCAAATTTTCCCAGAAGTCTTGATCATTCTTACTGTCCTGCTCTGATCTTTCTTTAATTGATCCATATATTTCTTACTCAGGCTGGACTTTACTACCTGTTGAATAGCTATACAAAATAAAGGACCAGGGAAATTTAAGCTCTTAATTTGATTTTTTTTTTTTTCCCTCTTCATGCACCTTACCCTACTATGGATTCTGTTGCTACCTTCTCTTCTTGATCCTAACAGTGATGTTTAGTGTGTTCAGCTTTTCTGCATTTTTTACCTTTCAGCCTCCTCGCTATCTCTGCCTTCTGTGCTACGATAGTGTGTTTGTCAGACCTGAAGTGTCATAGGAGAGAAGCCATTTCCCTAAGCACAGGGCATGATTCCCCCCCACCCCCGCTTCCTTTTCCTTTGCTCTTCATTATACATTAAAAAATTTCATAAACTGAGATAAGTTCATCACTTTAGGCACTTGGTGACATTTCCAACATTAGACTTTCTATTGTCAGTGTTGCTGTCACTGCACTTTGCACCAACCATGTACAGTGGCGGTGATTGCTCAGTGGCTATCCAGAGCTCTTTCCTGATTAGTATTTTTGATGTTTTCCTGTTAACCTTTAATGTTCTAAAGGGGACGTGGCATCTGTGCTGGATGGGCCCTTCACTTAACTGCTGTCAGAAACAAGAATGTTTTAAAATCTTCAATTTTGCTCCCATTTTGTGGTTAAATACTATCTGGGCAAATCAAAGATTCCCGCATTCTTCTTCCCTTGGTAGTTTGTGGCATTTTATATATGTTTATTTTATACAAGATTGTGCCAGCTCAAAAGTTAAGATGACTTCCTTTTACTTCCTCAAATTGAAATTTGAAAAAAATACAGATATTTGTAATTTGTTGTGCTCCAGAGGTTCATTGACATAAGTCTGACATTGGAAATACCTCCGTCGTACATCATGCACAGTCAGAGAGGGATGGGTAGGGCTAGTTGCCTTCTGTGGTTGTGTGAGGGAAGCTGGTGAGAGAAAAGTGACATTGACTGATGTGGAGGAGACAAGCAAGCATGACAGAGAGGTGGGATTCTGGAGAAGGAAATCAGTGGGAGAAGTTTGTCAGTTGTGTCTATGTGTGCGTAAGACACAGAAAAGTGGAGGGGGAGCTGCTTTAAAATTTTATGCTGAAGAAATCAGTTATTTTTTAAATTTTTCTTTCTTCTTTGAAGAGCAATATGACAATTGTGGACAGTAGGGCAATGAGATTATTTTAGGAAAGAAATTCACCAGTTGTGTTACTGTGATGATAATGATTCGGTTACACAACTTCCAGTAGCTAGTAGCAAGAAGGTAGATAGGCATATGCCATACCATTATAGTACCATTTCTTCCCTAACCAATTCACCTCTCTGTTTTGACGTTTGAAAGAGATTACACCTGAGGGTGTATGTGTGTTTGTACAACAGAAGTAACTATAGAGACTCTATAAAGTTGCATCAGATGGCACTAAGCACGTTTCTCCACTACATTACTTGGACATGCTAAGTGTTGTATTTTAAATATTTTACAGGAACTACAGACTGCAGTATATGAAAAATTATCATTCCCTAAGTGGTGGTTTATTGAGAAAGTGTTCTGCAGTTTACATAATTTTTTCCCATTGTCTAGTGATGTAACACTAATGGAGTTTTGCCCCATTTTTAAAATATCTTTTCCAATATTCATTAGGCCCAGGCTGTTTTGTTTTGAAGCAAATGCCTTTCAACAAAATGATTGAATTATGAGTTTTAGAGCCCTTGATGTATGGTCCATATTGATTTTTTTTTTTTCTCCCAGAAATCATCTAATGGAATTATAATTTTCCTGTCAGTAAATCTTCATAACAGAAGAAAAAGTCTATAATGGTACATCTACAAAGTGTATAGAAAACCTGGGATTATTAAGTGAAGTGAGATTTTTATCTTATTTTTCTTTTCACGTTGTAGTTTTACACTTCCCCATATAAGAGACTGAAACAGACTGCCATAAATATACCAACTATATTAGTTCCAGAGCTATGGTAGGTAAGAATTTCAATTCCAGTCCAAAGTTTTACACTGAATAGAAGTATCCAAGTAGTACTGCAAAGCTAAAAAACACTTTGGTGACTTTTGTTCCACCTTTGGACTGTGAATTCTCTGCTGCAGCTCTTAGAGGCACAGCCCCTTTATGGAAAGTGGGCAAAATAAAAAATTCTAGAAATGTTTACAAGTAGTGTTATTTCTGTCAATAGGTAACAAAGACATTTGCACTTTCCTAAGCTGAAGAAATCTGCCTTTTGCTATCTGGGGACTTCTTAAAAAGAATGCATATTTCTTCATCTCTAGAGAAAGATAATATTGTCTATTAAGCAAAGATCTTCATTGCAGTTGGTTTCCATGGTGCAAGTGAATTTGGAGAGGGAGATTCTTTGCCAGTGTATATGTTACTTGAGGCCTTAGCTTCACAGCATCATCGGGATCTCAAATTTCAGTATTATACAGCAAACAATTTTAGGATTAGTTCCATCACTTTACAACATATGCAATCAGATCAAAACTAACATTACCTTATTTGATGGTGATACTGGCCCTTAAGCAAAAGAAGACTTGCTTGTTTTCTGTAACTCCTCTCATTTAATCTTCATGTAAGAGCTCTGAACTAGGAGAGCAAATTATCTTTGTCCTCTGTCACATTTGTCTGAACCATTAACATATTGAGCTCCATCTGGTGCTGCTTTGCTCTTCTGTGTCTTACAGGAGGTGTTTTCAACCAGCACCTTATGTCAATAGGCACACTGGGAATAGCAATAATTGATCGATAGTAGAGCTTGTGTTTAGGTGTCTGCCTTGTCAGTACATTGCGCAATGTATGGATGTTGCTTTATTACAACAAATTAGAGCAGTCCAAAATAAAATCATAATTTGTTCTTGTCGTACATTGGCCCTGTTTCATTTAAAGCACATCTAGCAAATGAAAGAATTTATACAGGGGTGCGCAAAGGATGCAGTATTCTTCCTTCTTAGTTTAGAGATATTATTAGGTCTTTCAACTTCATCCTGTCTCCAGTTAGATTCTAATTAGTCTAGCTTTGCTCAAGAAACTTTTATTTTTCTTCTGTTTCTGATGTATATTTTTTTAACATCAAGTGATCTAGTTATATGCATTAGTCTTTGAGCTTAGCTGAGCAGAGACAGATGAAAAATCATGTAGACCATCAATTATCAGGAGTTTCCTCTCTGCACTAGGCCATAACATTTCTTTTCATGATCAACCTGAAACTGTGACTTGGTGAAACCAGCACATTCAAATGGATTTGCCTTTATCTCCTATTGTTTTGCGTGTTTAATTTTTTGTGGGAAGTCTTACACAGTAAGAGTGTTGTGTGGGATTTGGAAAAAGGTAAATCTACATAATTTTATTAATCTGAATTGTGAGTTGAACAGTAGTAATCAAGCCTATTCTCACCATCTGTTTTTTGCTTTGGAAAGCACTTCTCTTTCATGTAGTAATAGTGTCATATCTGAAAAGATGGCTACTGTCGTATGCTTTGGCAGATTTCCAAGAAAACTTCCCTTGTAAAATTGTTGTTTACATCTTTTCAATGCATCAGATCACTTAAGTACCTTTAGTAAGACTACAGAGTGCAGTTGCTCAGAAATTCACTATGGCCATCTTATTAAAGGAATATAACAACTATTTGCATAATGGAGAAGAGGAAAGGGAAAATGGCTCAGTCACATCTCTGCCTACAAATGAACCAGACAGAAGTTTGGAGCACTGAGTTGAACAATGTGAAATGAATTATCCAAAAACAGCTCCGCAAACCCTTTCCAGTTCTAATAATCCTAGCAGTAAGATAAAGCACAGAAAACTGAATTGTAAGCTGGGGAAACAGGCATTTGAGTTGCCCAGACTCTCAGAGTATATGGAGAACTATAACTGGTAGAGTTGTGAGTGATTCACGTCCTCCACATGCATCTGTCCCCTTCATTTAACTGGGTCTCATGTTTTCTCTGGTGCCTTTCCTTTCCTGGAAAATGGGGACCTGCGTTAGGTCTGAGAAGGTGCTGTCAGAGTGGTCTTCTGTGACTTTCCCTTTCCCGCAAAGCAGAGCAAAATGTGTCCCCTGCACAAGCAGGTATGGTACAGAGACCGCCCTGGTGTTGCTGAGTGAATTAGCTTGGGGATTGCAGGTAATATAGTCACATCAGCTTGCAATAGCACCTGACCTAATCAGCCATGCTAACATGCACGTGCACTAAGCCCGCTACTCCTTCTACAGCCAGGGCTAACATCTCTGCCTGTAATTCCTCACGTTGTGGATGTGTAGCTGGCTTGAAGAACTCAGGGCTTCGCTATGCCATGTGGACTGAACTAAAGCCTCTCTCCTGATAGTGTCCTTTGGAGTAGGCTCTTCCTCAGCTGTGGTCTTGTTGAGTTCACTGGCATCTCTCATTAGGAAGAATTTTGCATTATGCTGTCAAATACAGAGGTATACACACTGTAACAGAGAGCTACAGGACAGTTCACTGCAAACTAGAAAGTGTTGACACTGAAAGGACTTTGGAGTCTAGGTTGATAGTCGTATTTCTTGTCTTCCTTGATTATAGAAGCTGAGAAACAAGACTCTGATGAGGGAGTTGAATAACCAAATAGCTTCATCTTGCTGGTGCATAGGCAGGTGCTCGGAACCTGGACTCCTGTAAATGCTTCTGTGTCCACATGGGATGTCAGTGGTGGCCTTTCTGTCCAGAGATGCTGTGGTGCCCAGAGTGGCTGTGAGGTCTCCATCCATGGAGATATTCAACATCCCACAAACCATTCTAGTTGTCCCTGCTTTGAGCAGGGGTTTGGACTAGATAACCTCTGGATGTCCCTTCCAACCTCTATTATTCTATGATGCTATGATAAGCAGCTTCTTCAGTTCCTCTAGGTTATTTGTATGCACAAGCTATAATAAGCCTGCCTGCACGTTTTGGGTGTTTGATTGATTATTAGGTTCATGAAATTAACTGGTGGTCAAAAAATAAATTGCCTTTTTCTTTGCCAAAGCAATATTTCCCCAATAAGCCTTTAAAAGCACACATGAATATTTAATAGACAATTCATTAAATGTAAGTATTTTCTACTTCAAAAAATGATTCACGAGACATAAATCTGTACTGGAAAAATATTGGTTTTATATTTTACACTTGGCATAAATCACAAAGGAAGTTGCCTGATAAAATGTAGTTCAATTGTACGATGTATTTTTAATGGTCTGTGATGCCAAAAGTAAAATATTGTACATAAGAGATCTTTTTTGGCCCATAGTACAGTCAAAAATGTTTGATGATCTCAACCACCACTGTATAAAATATTAGCATTTTTAATCCAAAATTGCAGCATATAACTGATGCCTCATGTAAAGAGACTTAATGTCAAATAAAGTGTTCATAAGTAAAAATGCATTATTTTGCTCAGAGGTTTTAGCTATCTGTATTTTTAAATCTTCAAGTAATTAATTTTACATGTGTATACTATCCTCCAGTCCAGAGGAATTAAAAGGTCTCATCTGCTTCTCAGATGAAATCCTTACGATTAGCTATTTTAATTGTCACGGAAATCTTACGCAGATGGGTCAAAACTGTATTCATTCAGTATTTATTAATGGGATTATCAAGAAATGTTTTATCAATGCCCCACATTCAGATCAACCTCTTCCATTAAGATGGTCATGCTGCAGGCATTTTTAATCCTTTTCTCTAGGAAGTGGAGTCCAAGTCAGAGGATATTGTTTCCATGGTAGATTTAGTACATCTAAGTTACCTTACTGTGAGATCCATCCTGCCCACCACAAGTGAATTCAGATGACATTAGTTAGAATTAAAAACATCATCCTTTCTCATGTTGCTTCGTCTCTCAAAAGAATTTGTATCTCTCTATTGCAGACTGTAAGCTCATCGTTGCACAGTAAACTTGAGCAATGAGATAGTATTTGCATTTTATTTCTACTCGAGTAACCTACCCTGTTCTTTAAGTTGCCCACCCTCTCACACATTTCTGTCTACATGAAAGGACATTTGCAAACATTTCCCCTTGTTGCTAACTCTGTTCTGTTCCAGTGTTGAGATCCTGTCAGCTGCTGCCAGAAATTAAGCACTGTAACACTGACACCTGCTCTGAGTTGGATTAGATGACACATTGCCTGAATGCTGGCAATAGCCAGCCACCTGCCTGCATTGCTAACTCCACTGGAGCTGAACCTTTGGAATTATTTTGCAAAGTAAAAATAAAGCTTTACCACATCATCAAATTTTGTTATGAGATTTTGTATAAAATTAATTTTAAATTGTAATCATATGACTCTTGTCTCTTTATATCAAGTTATTCTATATTTTATATGTCAGTGCCCTCTTATGTCAAAATTGTTTTATTTACAGCTTCCTATTTATTAGTTAGGGCTTTCTTTTTTTACTCTTATTTTCATCCTTATTGCTTTTGCCCTACAGTTTCTTGTGAGTCAAAAGCTTCTTAAAATCCTAATTGAAATGTGAGCCGTATAGTCCCCTTTCTCACTAAACTTGTACTTTGATTGAAAGTATGTATGTGAAAGGTATTGGCACTATTATTTGCTATATTCCGCCGATCCATGAGTGTGGAGGTTAATGCTTGTGAGTATGTAATATTTTCCCTCAAACTGGATGTGTATTGACAGTATCTAAGTAATTAGCCAGTGGTAATGTATGCACTTTTGAAAAGTATTGGCAGCATATTACTGCTGCTTTTCCAGTTCTGTGGAATTACCCTTCTGAATTTATATTTACTTTGGTTTTGCAGAGGAAGAATGGTTTAATCAACTAAAATTTGCTGGGTTTTGTTTTTCCACTTCATTCACTCCACATGGCAAATCAATCTGTGCTGTTAACATAACAGAGTAATTCTCAAGAACAGTGGAACCTGTAGCAGTTACTATTTACTACTGTGCACTCAGACGTGATATGGAGCTTGATTATAGAAAGGATTGTTACTAGAGGAAGGTTGTTGATTTTCTCTCCTTTTCTGGCTTTTCCTGCATTATGGTCTTAACAGAAATAATCTATGTTTGCCAAAAATTAAAGAACTGTTCCCATTCTGGCTTTTTAACTTGCTTTGCAGGGTCTTGCTGAAGTAGGCAAGGTTTGATTCTGATTGCTGGATCTGTTTTAAAATCTTATTTATCTCCTTTTGTTTTTTGTGAGGAAGGCTTTAAATGGCGAGGAGAGCCCCAGTCTTGAGTATTTTTAAATTAAATGATGATAGGGAAAACACCTTAATGGTAGATCCTTTCTTTTCCCTACTGATATACATACATAAATGAGAGCATTGGGTTTTTTTGCAGTTGCCTGCCTCGTAGCCTCAAGGCAAATAAACAATGACACTATTCAATTGGAGACACTGTAATTTTATCCTTCTTCAAGGTTTGTCATGGTTTAACCCCAGCCAGCAACTAAGCACCACGCAGCTGCTCACTCACTTCCCTTCCCCACCCCTGGTGGGAAAAACGAGTAAAACACATGGGTTGAGATGAGAAGAGTTTAATAATTGAAATAAAAAATAAAAATAATAATAACAACAGTAATTAAAAGGAAGATAATAAAAAGAGAGTGAACTCCCCCCATTTGATAGACTGGGCATGCCACCACACGGTATGGAATACCCCTTTGGCCAGCTTGGGTCAGCTGCCCTGGCTGGGTCCCCTCCCAACTCCTTGTGCCCCTCCAGCCTTCCTGCTGGCTGGGCATGAGAAGCCGAAAAGTCCTTGGCTTGGCCTAAACCCTACTCAGCAACAACTGGGAACATCAGTGTGTTATCACCGTTCTTCTCATACTGAACCCAAAACCCAACACTACCCCAGCTACTAGGAAGACAATTAACTCTATCCCAGCCAAAACCAGGACAAGGTTATATGCTGTGAATCTCTTTTCTCAACTTTCTTAACTTTTAGACTCAAGAAATGCTTGTATTAAGGTGAGTCCTACAGTTGTTTTCTCTTAAAATGACTTGACGATATTACTCATAGTGAACCAAAAAAAGTCTTTGTTGGAAGAGAGCATTCAGTCGAGTATTTTACAAGAGATACTGATCTCCAGCCTTGATCCTGGAAGACAGCCTGCAAATACAGCAGAATGTGGGCTTTTCAAGAGATGTTCAATATCAGTGTAACTTTGCTTCCATTCACACTAACAATGATAACTTCAGAATGAGCAGAGTCAGGTCAATAGTGAATATATGTATTTAAATCCTGCCATCAAAAGGAGTTAGAATGCCTGCAGGAGTGTATATGTGAGTTTAGTAGCCAGGACTTAAATTAAACAGCAGTTAACACCACTCTCTGCCTGCTTTCAGAAAGAGAATAAGAAACTGCCCTTTACGAGTTTTCCTTGGCCTAGCCAATGACTGTAACTCACCCAAGCAGGTGTTTCTGCTTTTGGAGTTACATAAATAGCCGCTACTTCAGGCTCTTCCACTCCTTATACAGTGATACAGCGATACTGGAGAAGAATGTGAAGCTTTGCTTTCAAACACATTTGTGGTTGCTTTGTTTTCTTTGGGAAATACAATGCCTGTATAAACGTAATGGTAAAAGAGAAGAAGGGCAAGTCTGTAATAAGTGGGCCTGTGGTACTGCCTGTATTCTAGGATTGGCAGAAATGGTATGGTATTAAAGTGATTTGTCAGTGAAGCCAGAAAGTTTGGGAATTGGTGAATATCTCTGATACAGAGATATGGGCTATAGAAACCTGTGATTAGCAAATAGTGATCTAATATTTTCAGGAATTATGAAATACTATTTCCAGCTGTAGAAGGGGGTTGGGGAGTGGGAAGAAGAAGGAGGGTAAAATTACAGCTTGTGAAAAATAGTAGGTCAATGGCACTGAACGCTGAAACTCATTGTATATTGACTATCTGTAACCTAGACTCTGGTGATCTGAATTCTACCATATAAACCTGTTTTGCAGATCAGGGTTCAATTAAACTAAATACACCTTGCTACTGCTTCTCAATCAGAATAATAATTTTTTAAAAAGTTATTGTAATAAGTTGTTGTTTTATAAAGAATGCCATCTTTGCACTGAGCAGAACATTTTGAATTTTCATGAATTTTCATGTCTCGAAACTTGTACTTTTCAACCAATGTTTCTCTGGAGAATAGTACAGTTCTTCCATAGAAAATATTCTTTTCTCCAGCCAGTTTCAGTAAGTGGGTTGCCCAGAGGCTGTGAAATCTCTGCCTGTGGAGGTACTCGGGACTCAATGGGACAAGCCCCTGAGCAACCTGATCTAAGTTGGCCCTGCTTTAGCTGGAGACTTAGCCCAGCTGACCCCAAGAAGTCCCTTCCAACCTAAATTAGTCTGCGATTCTCTGATTCCGATAAGTCTCTTGTCACACTGGCCTTGCACTGCTCTGAAGACCAGCAAGAATATTTTTACTGACCAGAAGAAAATCTGGTTTGCTATGGATATTCCTCCTCAAGAAATCAGTCTGAAACAACCAGTTCCTTTGAACGCTGGTGGCCTTGCAATTATCTTATGGTGATAACTCTATAGGCACTGCTGCCACAGGTCAATTCCAAACACTTATTCCACTTTTGTATTTGCAAAGGGTTTTATCTCCTTGTCTGTCCCCTTGATTCCTCTGTTTTTCTTTCTTCATCATCTAGACATCACTCTCTAGCGATTGCTAATGTCAATAGCTGTCTTATTTAAATTTCCAAGGGGAGCAATGTTACACTGATTTTTTGTTTGCATGTTCCCATAATGTGAAATTGAGTTTACTTCTCCAAACCATTTAATGAGCCAAACCTCGAAAGTCAATTACAACAGAAGAATGCTCCTCTCCACACAGTGAAACATTTAGAAGCTGAAGGATACTGTGTCTACATACTAATCCAACAAAGAGAGTTTAGCAGATTCCATTCACTAAAGTATTTTTTGTAACTAAGATGGTGCTCTTGATATTTTTTTTCAGGTATTTTGGTTAGCTATTTTCTCCTTAGATTAAGTGAATGTGACATTTCATTCAATTATTCCTCCATCTGGATTTGTTCTTCTCTTTCCAATCTTGTTTTTCTCATGCTTTCTTAGTGCTTTCCTTTATGACCACTTAATGTGAGCAAACCCGAGAGAAATGGATTTCCATATTAATACTTTAGCATTATTATCTCTTTCTTCTGAAAATAACTGAACCTCCCAAATGTATTTTGGTTAGATCTTCTGTTGACAAAGCTGATAAAACACCATTGCAGGATATTGAGTAGAAAATATTCTTTAAACACCTGTATTTATGTTTGTGATAACTATATGGAAGTTTTTCATGTTTCCGTGTGAAAACATGTAACATATGAAATCAGATTTCGAAGAAGATAGCGTTCACTTGTGAAACAGCATCTCCACAAGTCATGTTACTGTGGCTGCCATATCTAGTCTGGCTTAAACTACAATGTGCTGGAAAATGCCTATAAGATTCCTGTTTAACAGCCAGCACTAAATTTACAGGCTGTGTTTAATAAATTTCCTCCATTTCTCAAATTTTATTGGTGTGTTAGGACCATAGTTTCCTTCTGTTTATTTGGCCTATGAGACAGTTCTTTTGAGTTTTGATGGGTTTTGTTTGTTTGTTTGTTTCTAATCTGAGCTGTTTATGACAAAATTGCCAATCTACTGCTGACTTAACCTCATCTTTGACAGAGTAGTTTGCAGGAAATTTTTAAAGTATCAGAACTTCATCTTGGTTTTGTGGTATCTGCTTGCTCAAGTCTCATGGGAAAATAAAAGATAATTTGTGAAACGTACCTATAAAGAAAAACATCATTAGAGGCCTAATTTAGAATCTATAAAAGTCAATGGAAAGAGCACAACTGAACTCATTGTCTCTGAAGCAAGTCTCTTGGGGGCATTTTGTTGCTGTTACATCATTTCATGTTGAAATATTTTTCAGAAAGTCATGATCAAAAGAACAGCAAGATTTTTTTTCTGCAGTTTTTAATACCAGAAAGTCACTTGTTCCATTTTTTCTAAATCAATTTTTTCTTGCAGCCCAATAGTACTCTGGGTACAAATATTTCTCTGTGTCCATTTTTGAGGATTCCTATATTCTATTTGTTTAAAAAAAAAGTTAACTCTGTAGTGACTGGGTTGGGTTTGGTTTTTTTTTTTTTTATGTGCTAAAGAAAATCATATATATGTATTTTAACTGTTGGAGTTTTCATTCCTATCACAAAGTAGTAATAATGTTTTAGCATCTCTAAATAATGTTTTAATTAATGTTTAATTAATGTTTTAATAATGTTTTAATGTTTAATTAATGTTTTAATAATGTTTTAGCTACTCTTTAGCATGTTTTAGCTGCATGCTATAGCAGTTTCAGTAATTTCAGCATCTATCAGGATACTGAAAGGAAGAATCAAATAGGCATCAAAAGTATAAATGTGGGCCTCCTGCCCACATAGCCACTGTAGCTCCCAGATAAACAATACTAGATTTAAGAACTTCTAGTAAGTTGTGTTAACCAAGCAGTAATGTGAGAAACACTGAATATACTACAATGTCTAAAAAAACAGGAAGTCATCCCTAGAGCCAACTAACAATTTTCTTGCCTGGTTTTCTCAGTCTTCACACTTTCCTTTTCTCATACCCTGTACCCCTTTATACACTTCCTAGGTATTCCTCAAACTCAGACTGTAGTATTTGTCGCTGTTAATGTGATCCATTCAGTTGTCTAAAGCTGTATTGTAGGCAATTTTATGAGAATTTCATTGATTTTCGTTAGAATTTGAACAATTCATCTTCCAGTATTAGCATGTGGATATCTGTGTTCTCACGTCAGCTTCAGCTGACTCTGCTGTAGCTTTCTTGTAAAGCACTATTTCTCCTCCTGAGTGCAAACACAGCTAAATTTCTCCCCTTCTGCTCTTTACTGCATATTCTCTGTTCTTCACCAGACAGCCTTCTGTTAGGTAACAGCCTCTCTGCTGCCCATACCCTACATAAAGCTCTTTTTGACACTACATACAACCCATAGAAAAGAAGATAGTAGCACTGCAAAGAGATCTTGCTGGCGCAGTCATAGTCCTTGGCCCTTCTGGGAAACAAATCTGTACAGTATTACACTGTGGGCAGCATCAGATTTCCTTTTTCCTGCTGCCTGTAGTTGTGAAATTCAGGATTCATGGGGCTAAGAGGGAAGCTGAAGGAAGGGAAGCTGGAGACCATGGCTTTGTAGCTGGGACTTCACTATTTGTCCACATGGGGCAACAATGATAAGACCACACATTCATACAAACTTTTCTTGATTGCTAGATGTGCCTCCACAAAACTGCACTTCTGCATGCATACAGAAAACCAGGTCAACTGGCAGAATCAGATCCTGACTTGCCATTTTGTTTCCAGATGAAGTTCAGGACCAAACTTCCAGACCCAGAATTGCCCACCAACCCTATTTCCACCCCACACTTGGGTAACCCACAACTGCACGTCTGCCTCCCCTCCGTGTCCTCTTCTCCATGTGAAGGAAACGCATGCGCAGGCTGGAAGGGAGCCACAGCATGGCTTTCGGGAAACCAGAAGGAAAACGAGTTGACAAAATACTGATAGAACTACACATGCGTGAGGAAGAATCAGGAAGCGGGAGGGGTGACACAAGACCATAAAATTAGATATTGACCACTGATCCACAGTTTCTTTCTTTTTTACTTGAAAAAGTAAGCCCCGGTGGCTGTTTTGTTTTTCTTTTGCAGTCATCTCTAACAAACAGTGACATCATCTTTGTGAAGTTGCATGCCCCTTGGGAGGTCCTGGGCAAATATGCTGAACTAATGAATGTAAGAATGCCTTTCAGGTAGGTGTAGCTGTATTTTGTCTGAACCTCCAAAGTCACACTACACTGTAAAGCTAATGTAATGATAACACCAAAATGCACTTGGAAAAGCTCTTTTAAGATACCACACATCTTTAGAAAATATAAATGGAGTACCTTAGATACCCTATTCACTGCTGTTTCTTATTAATGCCTGAAATTTCAGTACAATACTGGTTTGAAATTAAGGTGAGCTGTACCAGTGCAGCTGTTTTCATGGGGTATTCTATCCTTAGGCCCTTTAACCCCTTCAATGCTGGAGCCCCCTGCATACTTGTGCGCTGCTGTTTTTTAAATGGACATTTCATTGAAATCAATGGGAGGTCAAGAAGATCCAGGTACGTGAGGCAGCACAGAAGGTGCATGTCTGTTGGACGTATCTGGTATGTTCAGCACCTGTAAATTGCTTGTATACTGTGTAATTATGGAAATACGGATTATAAATAAGTATCCCATCTAACAGGAGAACAATTCAGACTATAAATGCTTTTTTCTGTGGAGAAAATAAAGAACTTATATTACAAGCTACCGATAACCAAATTAATTCCACATTGTCATTCAGATAATTTTTATCATTTATTGACCATTATTTGCATGTTGGGCTATGAAATTTTCTATGTAAAATATTGATTTTACTCTGCTGGTTATCAGAACTGTTAAAATAGCATAAAGACTTCCACTGGAACTGACCAAAACCCATGAACTGAGAGGTCTTGATTCTTCTTTAATTAGCAGGATTTATAGATGTATAACTCCATTGATTTTAATGGAATTACTCCTGAGCAAGAAAACAATCAGATCCAGAATACGCAACTAGTGAGTTGGTGTCCTTTGTAGTATTTCTTCTGTTTTCTTCTTACTTAAGGATGAAAAATGCCTCTGGTATGAGACAAGCAGTAGCAGTACAGAACTTGCTAGGAAAAATGTGTATGAATTAAGGACAAAATTGAAGGCTTATTCTGTATGTATTTTGGTTTTCATTTTCGCAGCAAATCTTCAACTGTTCTTTCTTGTGCTTTTACTGCTAAACAGAAAAATATAAAAGCTATCACAAGTCATTGCAAGACATTCATATTCTTTTAAGAGAGTGTTCTAGCCATAGAAACAGTGGGCTGAGCCAAAAGTGTAACTCCTTTGACTTCTGTGGCTTTCCTTGAGATGAATCTGCCTCAGCAGGAGAGTGAGGTCTCGTGATTAAGAAATACACCAGAAACTCAGATTTTAGTCACTGTGAGCAGCTTGTTTTTTCCTGATCTAAAGGCCCTTTTTTGAAATCTATCTCCCAGCAGATGGCAAAGTAGATGCCATACAGATTCTATAGAAAGCATCAAAAATATTAAAGGTTTCTTGACCTGCTTCAGGACCATGGCTTCATTCTTTCCACATCCACAGAGAGAGAATTATTATTGTTAAGAGGAAATCATGGTGATTTACTAATGTCTGCTGGGTAGGCTCTTAAATTTTATTTTGAGAGCAACAGTACTGTTTACCATTTAAGAAAAAGGACCGGCATTCTACAAAATGTCCCCTAGTCTAGACTACCTGTTTCCAGGTGCCCTAGTCTAACCCCTTGGTTTTAGGGCTGCTGATTGCTTACAGCTCCCAATATTTTAGGTTGGAATTGTCCAAGGCCCATGCATCAGTGAATAAAATCCTTGCTGTTTCAAAGAAGGGGTGCCAAAGCAGTGGATACCTCTGAATATTTGAAGTAAAATCACGAAATGGATGGCATCTTCAGAAACACTTAGCTTTGACACTTCTCTGCTCCTGCTGAGTAGAGCAAGACAAATAACACTATCTTGTGGAGGAGTTGGCAAAAGGAGGCTGGCCAAGATGAAATTGTTTTGAAAATTTCACTTCACCAGCAAAATATAGGCACTGATAACAATAATGTCAAAATATTATGCATTATTTAAATTCTAATTTCTTAAAATTAACCTGGAATACTAACCAGGTTTTTTCTGTAGTTGATAAAGCATCAGTGCTGTCTTATTTTCAAATGCTGCCAACCATGCTTTCTTCCAAGGCCCTAACAGCATTCCTACAGTACATTTACTATACACAAACATTCAGAATATGTGTGCTGTGAGCCCTTCATTTTCCAGAAGTGGTGCAGCTCAGCGTTACACGATGGAACCTCTCAGAATACACAGAAACCACGTTGATTTAGCAATGACCTTCAGCAGATGACAAAGCCTCTGGAGGAGGTAACCGGAGTTCAGGCAGGCACCCAAATCTTCCAGTAAGGAGTATCAGTCCCAAACCCACACCAAAAAGCCCTCGGGTTTTCTTAATTCTCATGAAGATGTGATCTCTGCTGAATGCGACAGGTCAAATCCTGACAGCTCTGGTGCCACAGGCATGTCTGAGGAGAACAAGAGCTGCCAGCAGCAGAGTGGGAGGGGAGGTGCACTCCCTGTTGTGGATCTGCAGAGGATGGTTGGGGGCCCGCTCTGCCCTGCGGGGCTGCTCAAGGAGCAGGCTGGGAGCATGGCCAGCATGCATCTGCTCCTGCACCCGTGTCTGCTCACTTGTTCCACGTACGTGCTCCCACGCAGCTTATTGCACCGACAGCAGAAATCAGCCGTGCCTGTATAAGGGGCAGAGGGAGAGGCTGCATACTTGGGTGGGGGGGTGCCAAGCACATGCTCATTTGCTTGTGTAGCCTATGTTCTGTTTCAAGGGATGTTACCCCAACAGCAGGCACTGGTCCCAGTTGGTACTGCATGTGTTATGGCATATTGCAGCATCGGGTACCTCTTTCCTGGCTTTTCTGAGTGATTCCCCCTTGTGTTTCACCAAATGCAGCTTTAATAATTCACTAGTGGATGTGAGATAATTTATCCATGTTTGCATCAGTCCTATAGAATTCCTGCAACATTTTATGGACTTCTTTGAAATAGAAACATCTTTGGTTCCCCGTCTTTCACACACGACAAATAGCAGAAAAGGAGAAGACGATGGGAAAATGGTGACCTTCTTGCAATTCAAACGCCACCAGAGTCTGTGTGGCTTCCTGCAACAGTTCTGTTAATCTCTCTTTTAGTCTCTTCCTCCACCTCTTACAGGCTTCTGTCTTCAATCTCCTTTCCTTCCTTGCTAGTTCATACTGTAACTGACGATGGGTTTTCTTCTCGACTGGCTTCATTTTTGCTGTTCTTCCAGGAGAAAAATCTATTACCTGCACCGCCGATACAAGTTCATGAATAGGTGAGTACGATTCTTATGCCAGTCCAGTATATGTTCATTTGGACCCAATAACAAAAATAATGGTTAAGGTCAAGCTGGAGGGAAAGGTTTATTAGCTGTGTTTATAGGAAGAGTGGAGGGAGTCATTACACACTAGGATATCTGCAAAAACAAATACAGAAGTTGCATTTTTAAGGCATCTGCAATGTGAAAGAGGCAATTAATTTTATCTGTGTTGTCTTTTTTAGGAATAAGGAAGTATTTTTCAATCGATGGAGTCTTTTAAAGAAGAAGTGTGTTAGTGCAAACACTGTATCTCTTTTCATGTAGCTCATTAGGGAGTTTCTTGAGGTTAAAATACCACAGTTACAGTTTCTTTTTCAATTCCATGCACCTTGCTTACTTGTAATAGTGATGGCATTATTTATTTATTGCTTCCTCTGGCGGAATGCTTAGTACTTTGGTGGTAGATAGGAAGGCAATGAACCGAGTTCATCTCTGGTGTAACATTATTGAGCTGAGTATTTTTTTAAGAATCCTTGAAGTGCTTACACTCAGTTATTAAATATCTTTAAGGTTATGTTTGATGCCTGGTTTACGTCTGACAATGCAGTGAAAAACTTCCATTGCTGCAGTTTGCATTTTCTTTTTGATACCTTGGACAGTTAAATGAAAATGTCTCCAAACAGCCTAAAAAATATACAGGCTTGGCAAAGACCAGATCACAGGTTGGCATTTAATGCCACAGTGCTGTTGATGCAGTTTTCAAAAGGGTCTTGCATTTGATTTACTGTGTCACTCTGAGGTCAGTGGAAATATTCCCATGAACCTCTGAAAGAGAAGAACTGAATTTGAAAAATCTGCGTTTCGGAGTAAACAGCTGTATCACTTTGCAGATAACATCAGTAGATGAAGATCCATGGGAAAATAAATCACATAATATCACTCTGCTGTATGAGCATATTAAAAAGGATTTTGTATATTAAATTCCATCACAGTGTGCTGGTGACTTGAGAGTACTGGCATTGATCTCACATGATAGTATTTGTTTCTTTGTATTAGTAAGCACCAAATGAGCACATTGTGGAGTTATGGCATTTTACCTAGTTGGCACAGGCTAACAGATGCACAGAATCCTTCTAAAGCTTGTTGATACTCCTGTCACGTCCCAGTTTCTCAGGACGGTGACTCAGGTTTACTGATTCCCAGGTCAGGATTAAGGTGAAATGACACCAGGGATTCTTTAACTCACAAAACTCAATTTTTATTTGCTCACAGCAAGAATTGGCATGCTCACCACCAAAATTGGTATGCTCACTGCTCAAAAATTGGCAGTAAACTGTGTAACGTGCTAACCATACATCACCAAACATACTACAGGCCTTGCTTATTTGGGAACCAGTTCAGGGAAGACAATAAGGAGAGCCCTCCCATTGAGTCATGAGGTTCAGAGTGGACCCCCTTGCTTTCTAGACTCCTTCTCAGTGAGGAGCCCAGGGGTGGCTGAATCCACTCTTGGTCCCAGACTTGGTCAGCAATTTATGTCTAAAGGGATGAGGTGTAGGGATTACGGAAAAGGAAAAGGAAAAGGAAAAGGAAAAGGAAAAGGAAAAGGGAGAGAGAGAGAGAGATTTCACTGGTCCTGGGTCCAGTGTTGGTTCAGTCAGCCGAGGGGTGCAGTCGGCCAAGGGGTCCGGTTCCAGTGGGCTTGCGCCCATGGGGCTTCAGTTTGTGTCCTTTTATCACCCTTGCCCCTCCTGCAGGCGGGCACTCGAACTCATTAGGCTAGTTAGGTAGGGCTTGTGGGTCATTTGGGGAGTAGCTTCCCCTTCCCTGTTGCCATACGTGGTGAGCTGCCCTGTTCAGCATGTCGGACCAGCACACCAGAACAGGGAGCTGTGCACCCTCCAGCATGCCCTCCCCCTCCTGTTACTGATGGGCTTCTTTTCTCCTATGGTTCCTTGCTAGGCAGAGTTCCTTGTTATGCAGAGTTAGCTGTCAAGCAGAACTTGCCCCACCACAATGTTTGAGACATTAACTCCTTCAGTTTCTCACAGCTCACCCACTTCCCACCCCCACCTTAAAATAAATACTCCAGCGGCTGCTAACTTTTGGATTTGACTTGATTTTAATTAACACATGGCTTCTTTGACTAAAGGAATAGATAGGAAGGAGTAGGTGAAGATTCTAACATTTATATGTGGTGCATGAAATTTCATTTTGCATTCATTTTCTTACGAGTCAGGATGTGATTTGAAGTCAGTATGGGAAGAGGTATGATCTTTTTCTGGTATTTTAGTTCCTGAATGATGAGAACACTTGGTTAAATTCAATTTTTGTGTTCAGGTCTATAAATAGCTACTTGAGGCGGAAAAGCTATAACTGAATAGTCCCAGTGGGAAAAAAAGAAAACATACTCAGCTTTATTTTCATTTATGTGAAACTCAGATATACAGCTTTGATAAAAGTATCTGTTTCCTCTACTCCTAGTTCATTGAAGATTACAAGTAACTGAAGCCATGGTCCATTTTTTGAGCTAAGCCACACATTATATTGACATTCGGGCAAAATTTATTTTAAAGAGGACTTTTTTTACAAGGCAAAGCCCAGAGCAGGTCACTTGCAACTTGTCAACCTGACTTGAATTTTCTCTCTGAAAAATTCTAGTGATCTCAAAATTTCAAATAACAAAACTCCCTTGATATATTTAGAGGAACGGAGGGGTGTCAGGTACCTATACAGTACCTGCAGGGGGGTAAAAACTGAACTAAGACAATATCTAGCACTACAATATGCGCAAAGCTCTATCAAAGCTGACCTGCAGATAAAAATCAGTCTTGATTCAAAACAGGTTTTTTTAATTTTCTTAACTTCCTCTTTCCTTTGAAAGAACAATTCTACCACTACCCCACTTCCTAGTGAGAAAACAGTTCCTCTGAAAGTATTTGAGAAACCCTTTGTGTGAGTTAAGCACAGAATGTATCTTCAGAAAGAGGATGCTGGCTACAGACTAGACTTGGAGAGCAGGGATGGGATTGAAGTGGAAGAGACTTTGTCTTTGAGACACTGTGTGAATTAAGAGAATGACTTTTTGCCTTATGAGGCTAACAAATGTTTTTAAAGAATGAATTTAAGAAGGATAGTATTATCAAGTCTTCCACTGTTCTGTTTCATTGTGGCTAATTCTACAGCACCTCATCACCCCATGCACGCTGTTGTTCTAGTGTGGGTTGCTCTGCTTTCCAAACACCACTCCCCTATTCAGCTGAGTATATAAGCTTCTCCATAAGGGAAGGTGAGGCATGGATTAGCCTTGAAGAAGTGATAAAACACAGTAGATTTTTAACACTATGTGTCTGTGTGTATTAGCACCAACACCACTCTTTTTTTTCTTTTTTTTTTTTTGAGAGATGCTCCTGTAGAGTACAAAGCCTGCGCTGCTGGCTGATGGCATTGCTGGAGTGAGCTGGAGCAATTTAAGAATTTGGTCATTTTTCTTTTCCAAGGAGATAACTAGGGGTTTTTTTCCCTAGGGATGGCTGTACTGTATGTTCTGGGCCTTGCAGAAAGGCTTTGCAACCTTCTCAGACCTGTTTGCCAGCAGGCTCACTGAGCATGCCAAGTAATCTGAGCCTTGGGAATGGCAAAGCAGTCGAATTCTGTGTACAGTCAGTGAGAAGCCAACATGAATAATACATTGCTCTTAAGTGGGGAAAGCACTCTGTGCCTGTGTGCATGCATGTGTGGTATGATAAACCTGCAGCACGCCTATCTCAAATGTGCACATTGACTTGCAGGATGACTGGGAAAGCATTGCAAGAGTGTTAATAGTTTAGAGAATTCAAATTATTTTAGTTAACAAATAAGCATGGAATGGGATATTTAGAAAACCCTTCTGCCTGATTCCTCTTCCCTTTTCCATACCTGGAGTCACTAAGCCTCCTGAATATACAGCAACACAGAGCTTGTGGCCTTTACACAGGAAAAATTGGAGGCCAAGAGACAGGGAGATCCCCTGTAGAGAATTTGCTTTTCCCCTGTCATTCTTATCAGGGTCTGCACAGACTAGCTCAAGGCTGTCAGGCTGGATGCTGCAACTGGAGAGTTACAGGTGGTCGGGCCCTTTACAGCCCTGGGATCTGACATCTCGCCTGCACTTGGGCACAGACATTTGCAAACCACCTCCTCGGTGCTCTGAACTGCTGGGCCAGTGCAAACACTGCCCGTGAAAGTTTATGACTAATTTAGTATAAGTCTTATGTTATGTTCGCATACACATTCCAGTTCTTCCAAACAGTCCTGATGGTCAATTTGCCCCCCCCGACATGCTATTCCCAGAATGGGAATACACAAATGGTACCAAAACAAGTAGAGCTAACTTGGTTACAATTTTGAAATGTGCCCATGTTTAAAACTCAGCATTAGCTTTCTTATCCAAGATAAAAATACCTGATGGGAGAAGGTTGAATATTCCAGGAAATATTATGTGTATTTTAAATGAAAGTATGTAACTTACTGCTTGGGTATGGATTGCCCTCCCTCGAAGTGACTGTGCAGAGCTCAGAGCATTTGCTGGTCATAAAGTTATTGTGCTGACTTCTGTCAAAAGAAAAGAAACAACTACATTTCCAGTCCTTGAGCTTCACCCAGAACTGGAGTTAAAGTTCAAATGATGTCGATTCATGCCCTTCAGCTCCACGCCTGGAAAGATTCATCCAGTGACTGGAGTATGTGCATAGGCCATAATTTGTAGTCTATGATTTTTGCAGGCAGGGATCACTGCTTAGGACTTGAAGGTGTTAGGGACGTCTGAGAGAGTAGGGCTCATTATGCCGGATATATCATATCATCTTTCTTACATGTTTTTCATTATAACGTTTTAGTTTGGATTTGAATTTGGTTTAGATTGTCTTCTCCAATCAGCTCTGATTCTTCCCTTTCCCTTCATTTCAGTGTGTATCTTTGCATGAGTGCATCTGCAGTTAAATCTGCCATTTCTCCAGCTTGATCTTAGTTTGCTTTCACCTTCTAAATGTAAGAATCTGTGTAGCAGCCATCTACTAATCTATACACTGAGTATTCTGGTTTCATGGAGGTTGTAGTATTGCAAGACACTACCATTGAACCAAATGAACAAAGTAGCCTATTATTTTATAGCATCAGTTGTGAGGTAAGAATCCGTATGGAGAGAGTAAAGGGATGTAACTTGCTGGGGTTTAGCTGCCAAAGCTCTCTGTCACAGTCTCTGCTGTTCCAATGTTTGTACGTCCAAAGTCTAATGTGTCAGTTAAGCCTGAAATTTAAACTAACTGAAAAGCTGAGAAATAAAGGTTTAGAGAGCTGTCAAGAGCTTACTGGGCTTAATGAGATTTATAGCAGCATGTACCATCAGCATTGCTTTGCTGTTGAGACAAAATAAGTTACTTCTATGCTGAAAGTTGGTTATTAATAATCAAGTTCAGCAGGTATAATTTGGTCTGCCTTGAAAAAGTCAAAAGACATTGCATCTTTTCTGGTGGTAAATATTAAGTGTCCTACTTTGCCAGCATGTGTTCTTTGTAAGTGCTCTGTAATGTAATGAAAAAACACTATCATCTCAAAGGCTCACGCTTTTCATGTGCTGCAGGATCGAGAAACAAATAAGCAGGTTTCGAGGATGGTTACCTAGAAAACCAATGAAACTGGACAAGGAGACACTTCCAGATCTGGAGGAGAATGACTGCTATACTGCTCCATTCAGCCAACAAAGGATCCACCAGTGAGTATTTTATTATATCCTAATTACAAGATTAAAAGTTTTCCTTCTGGATTCACCTTGGAAAAAAAATCAATTTCTTAGCTCATGTCATAAAGACTAGTGCCTTCAAATTTGTTCTTTGTCACTAAAAAGGAGAGATAGAGAGTCCTGAGAGAGCATAAAGTCAGTCTGCATTTCTAATAATTAAAGGTCCAGCTCAAAGCTGAAGAAAATCAATGGAAATATTCCTTTTAATTCAGTGGAATTTCAATTACATCCCTAAAGTGCTAATTCTCTCTCGGGTCAGAATTGCAGTTGATCTTTGTCTCTTAAAGATGTGATTAAAACTTCTTTTTCAGCATTTCTATGTCTTTATCAAAATTAGTCCTTCTAACACTGATGGTCGATAACAAACTGATACTGCATTTCATTCCTAGTTACGATTGTAGAATGAACAGAACTCTAAAGAGAGCAGAGAATGTTGTTTTGTTCATATTTCTCTGTCTTTTATGAAAGCAAAACTGCTTGCCAAATGCCAGTGTTAAGACCTATCCAGTCACACTTGTCCAAGCGGACCAATGACACCAGTCTTGCACCAACGTCACTAGAGAAATCATTTGTCTAATAGAAGCCTTTATTCACTTGCAAAATGCAAACCAGAAAAAGCCCCGCGTGAATTTCAGATCCCATGTTGAACTTCAGGGCTGTTAAATTTTGGAGAAAGAGGGTGTCTTATGGGTAGTTACAGTGCTTGTGATATGGGACACTATCATTGACTGAGAACAAAATCACAAAGAATAGGCAACACTGACCAGGGTACTAACAGAAGGTTAACAGAATGAATTACAGTCAGCTCAAAGTCTAAAAATCTGAAATATGTGATTTTATTCAGGGAGATGAAAAGCTGATGTAATGCTCTTATGCCTCATTTTGAATGAACAATTTTTCAGGGATTGGATTTATTAGCTGGATGGGAAAGAATAAGACAGACCACCTCTGCCATAAGTAGTGTCTTTCTAAATACAGCAGAAAAACAAAACCAGGTGCAAATCTCCAGGGAAATTTGAGTAGAAGCCTGCCCCTAGAACCGGTCACCAGCCAGGTTTATCTCCACTATATGTCTGTGCCCTAAACAGACATCAGGTTCAGACTACAGAGTCTTCCGATACTTGGGCAAAAAGATGGGTCAGTTATTGTGCCCTGCAACAGGAAGAATAGGTGCAAATTAGTTCAAGAATAGACCAGTGATAATAAAAAATGAAGAAATGAGGACATCTGGGTTGGTATTTTTATTAATAGTAATATTAACTATTAACTTCCCTTAAAATTACAGCACATAAGAAAGGGGTTTTGTGGCTGGAAGGAGAACTGGCATATATGAAGCAGAATATTTTTTTCACTCTTCTGCCTTGCTCATGTTTGTGTTGGTGAACTGGTGGGGGGGTTTATTAAATGCAGTGTTAGTTTCATTAACATTCCCGATGTTGTTTGGCACTTCTTTTACATCATTGCAGACTTTGAAGTTCTACTCCCCAGCAGGCCTGACATTTTCTGTTTTGCTTTCTGTGTAGTCTTCCTTTCCTTTTGTGTGGGGACTGATAAAATACTGGCTGAGCTGCCCTCCTCTCCCAAAAGGTGCTGGCTCTGACAGGATTCTTGTGTTCCCCGTCATGCTCCAGCCTGTTGGCTGTGTCTGTCTTCACTAGAATTTTGAAATATAATTACTTGTTCTTATTCGTCTAGTGAGTTGCATGCAGGCATTTTAATTGTTCCAGGAATTTCAGGGTATGTCGGTAAGTAGAGCATTTCAGGAACATCTTTAGTATGTGCTTTTAATCTTTGGTTGTGCAGTGCGGGTATCAAATAATTGGAAATGTAGAGTTAAAAAGAATTGTTTTATTAGTATCAGTTAACAGTCGAGTGTGTTATGCTGGGGTTCACTTACTTTGTACAAATTGCTGCTTCTTCCAAGATATACATAAACATTCTGTTGAAGGACCTGTATATAACAAGCCAGTAGTAAAGATGCCCGCCTATCCCCAAACATGGGAAAAATATGAGTAGAAATGGATTTTTCTATGTTTATCCCAACCCATATTAACGGATGTAGCAATTACTGTGACTGGCACCTTCATTAGTCTGAGTCACTTGTGCCAGAAGAGGGTTTGATCACTAAGAAAATGATTTCTCTTTCACCTCTACCCACTGCTAAGTGTGGTAACCTTCACAAGGGCAGCACTGATAATTGTCGCTTACTCAGAACAGTAACAGAAATGCTCCAGAGCTGATAAAATCCTGCCTCAGTATTAGATTGAAGCTTCAGTTTTCAGTTGTCACTGTTGTATTACATAAGCTTTTACTTGCTTTTTAACAAGTGAAAAACTTACTAATTAAATGTAACATAATTTATTTTTTTGAAACCTGTCAAGGCTTTTATTTAAATTTCTAACCCAGAGACCCACAATACTGTTTTAAAAATGTGAAGATAAATAGTTACTGAAATTCTTGAGCTGCAGAAATGAAGAATTGCCATCTACAATAATGTTATGATAATTTCACTTGCAGTTTGTCAGTGGTAAGAAAAGTCCATGCATTTTTGTGTTTGGTGTAGTTAGGATTTTGCTAGAGTCCTCTTACTATACTATATTATAATTATAACGGAGGCTACGTAATTGTCATGGGCAGTTACTTGTGGAGTTCACATTGTCTTCAACAAGTACATCATCCTTTAGGCAAGAAAAAAAGTAACAGTCTCTTCCCTACTTTTGGGCTTTTAGATGTGACTCTGCCTCCCTTTCCATCACACAGTTGTGCCAAAATGGATTCAGAGAGAACATGCACAGGACAGGGAGGGTCCCAGTTCCGCATCGGTGCTCAGCTGGCTGACCTCAGCGTTGTTGAACTTTTCGTCCAACCTAAGGCCATTTTTTGAGGGAGGAAAATGTTTGTAACACATTGAATTCTTGAAGTCCTTGGAGGATGGAGAGTAAATGCCAGCCTTTCAGTCCTTGCACACTGTATTAAGGTGGTAGCCGAAAAATGTCGCTAGTGTCTGCTTTTTATCAGATCTTAGGTACAGATTTTGCACCTCAGGTTTGTAGTAAAAAAGATAATGTTTTCTTGCAGATCTGGAATCCTAAGTGAGAAGAAGAGATGAGTGGGAAGTACATTAAACTGTTCTTTAAGAAATAGCCACAGGAGCCTAAAACTTGTAATCAGTCCTTTAATTACACTAACAAGGATTTTTCTCGCTGGAGAGCAAGACGCGCACGTTTGCCAGTTGAACATATCTAGGATTTCTGTGTTGTCATAAATCAATGTTTATCCAAGACATGCTGAACAATTGCTTAATAACCATGTAGTAAATCATTCACAAATACAACCATCTCAGAAGTATAAGTCTCCATATACTGAGTTTTCAGATAAGACCTCCATGTCCTCACTGTAGGTTTTGCCACATACCGTAGCTGGAGGTTGCAGAATTTTTCCTTCTTTCCTGGTTTTATATGCTTTCAATTTTCTAAAATATTATTCCTTAAATAGTCATATGAGCTTGTCCATGTTTGTTGTTTGTCCAGATATTGCAATATTGCAATTTGGGTCTGGAATTCCTTATTTCTTCCTTTCTTTATAGCCTCAGACTTTTTTCACCGCATCAAAGAACAGGCAGTTTATCTTTTTTGATCTAGCCACAGTTTTCACACCCAGGTCTCCAGTCCGATACAGCTGATGTTTGTAACATGGTCTGAGTACGGTCTTCATTTGTGATTGCTGCTTTTAAAAGCATGGAAAGACAGATTACTGACAATACTTATGATATGGAGTCTAGGGAGAAAAATAGTTAAGACCAAAACCAGCAAGGCCTGATCAGACCTTTTTTCAATAGGAATTAATATTTTTGAAATATCGATGTACAATAAGCATGTGCAATTTTAGTAGATCATATTGATGGTCTTTTTCTTTCTTGCATTTTTCTTTCCCATTCAGATGGAAAAGGCCAGATGTGGAGAAAGGCTAGGTTTCAGAAAAAAACTAAATTTGTTTTAAGAGGCACAGCTAACCATCTGCCCTCCCTCCAAAACAGACAAAGAAGAAAATGCAAGAACCACATTTGTAAGATGCACTTATAACTTTTGCAGCAGGGCTTCAGGTTTTCTTTTAAAGGGATCACAGCATACCTTAGCGGGTATATCACAATATTGTGAAGACCAAAATTCATCTTATTTCCTAAGTAATAGGAAATCTCTTTTTGGAGGAAAGAAGCTCTGCCTGGCTGAGGCAAGCATTTTTTTGGAATTGTGTGGAATACAAAATTATAATCTTCAGGATAGACTTCTGAGTAGTATCTCTCTTTTGCAGCCACATCTTGGGAAGAGCTTTACTTACACCAAAGCATTTCTTCTGAAAATTATCAGTTACAAGAATGCACAGTTCACAATATGTGAAAAATGTTTTCCATCAGACATGATGATAGTTAGTTATTTGTCTACCACATCTTGGTTATTTTATGCAGTGAGCTGCTAGTCAGTTGGGAGTAGTAACACTAGTAATTAGCTGCAATGTCTTAGATAGCTGTATACTAGCTAGGAAAATGCTTTTAATTGCTGTTTAGGCATTTCAAACTGTGTATCAGGAGCTATTTTCCCTTTTTTTTTTTCTTCCAAAGGTGATAAACCACCTGGTTAAATATTAATCTAATGTATAATTGAATAAAATATTTAAATATTTATTACTTCAGTGAAAATTAGATTTAAAATTTACACAATTAGGATGACTAGGACAGTGCCTGGATTAATTAAACAAAAATGGCCCTGCATACCAGAGGTTAATGGAGTTATTCTCATTTGTACTATGTCCCCTTGTGGTATATGAGGAGGATCTCATCCTGTCTCTTTAGCAGATTTCCAAGACAGGTGTCTCTCAGGGTGAAGTTACATTTTAAGCTTTCTCTGATGCTCAGATTGGCCCTAATAAATGCCATCCCTACCAAGATGATCTGTGCCCATGTCCCTTTGAGCTGCTTCACCCCCAGATTCTGGATGGGTCAGGGAGCAGCTACTGCTGGAGACGAGGCACAGGGCTGCATGGGCACTTACTTGTTTTGAACCAGGTTGGTTATTCTTGGGTTTAAATACATCTACAGTATAATAACTATACATTTGCAAATGGCTTTTGATAAGCAGGGAATCACAGTTCTGTAATGTTCCTGCTCCTAAACAAATCTTTGTGCAACCAAACTTGGAAACGCCCTGTAATGGGTTTTTTAAATTCTCTCTGATTCTGGAAGTTTTAATTGCCTGGCAAACTGAATGAAACAGGGCATCCCTGAAAAATACATACAGCTCATTTTATTTCGGATTAATATTCCTGAGTGAACCAATTTAAATTAAGAAGCAATTTGGTTGGCAGGGTGATTTGGGGGGAAGGGCAGAGGAAGGTGGAGGAGAGATGCAGCACTTTCAAGACTCTATATTTTACTTTAGCAGTTTTGAGGCTGTGAAGTGCCAAATCTGAAACAGACAAAGCCACTAATACATTCTTCATCCCAAAGGGATCCTGGTTTAGGCACATGATGTGAAAAATCCCTGATAACTGTTAATAAATACTTTCTTTTGATAAACAAAAATGTCAGCTGAAGCCTTGAAAGTCAGGCAAAATGAAAACAAACAGAAAGTGGTAATAGTATGCCCATTTTCAAACAAATAAACTACAGGGATGTGTGGTAAAATTCTCAATAGAATATTGCAGGCTCATCTTGCTGCTGCTACTACAGCTGATGATTTTCTTTCTCTGATGTTAGATGAAGTAAGAACCTGCTATTGCCTCAGCCAACAACAGCTAGCTACCACCAGTGGTTTACCGGGGAGTGCAGAGGGTTGACATCTGTGCTTTTAGTTTGTATTGCTTCCAGCAGTAGGCATTTGCTTGGAACATACCTTTTGGTATAGTGAGTGTCAGACGTCAAATGTTTCCATGTCTGGGGATCCCATGGAGCAAAGACGCACGTTGATATGCGCATGCACACCTCCTCACTTTGTAGCTTTGTAACCAGACCATGGGTGTTCAGTTTTCAGCTTGTATATCTTACCAGTACAGCAGAAAATAGCCTTTTCCTGCCTTTTGCCTCTCCAAAATAAATAGAAAAGTAAACCCATTTCTTTTCAAATGGGTATTAGACAAAGATTCAAGAGCTGAATTTACTCCTAAAGGGTTTGTACAGCCTGCAAAATTACCAAAGAGAATGTATGAACAGGAATTCATTGGCAGTTTGTTCTTGGTTGAATTCACATTAATTCGAGGGCCTTCTTTAGACGACAGTTAGCTTTGCTGTGCTTTGTTATCCATGGAAAGATAGTTTGAAACCTCCAGTTCAGAGTCTAATTAAGAAAGCTACAAATATAATTTCAAAGCAATTAACCTTCACTGACTTTTCATGTCACTTACAGTATGAATGTAAGAGCAATATTTCCACAATGACGTTTTTAAAAGGGACTTTAATTAAGGATCAGCTCTGGAACCTTTCCTGCCAGAAGTGCTCTCATTATCTTCATTGGGATTTTCCTTTTGAGTAAGGACAGCTCACACAAATAAGACTTACAGGACCAGGCTAACGGTTATAAGTGTTGTGGAACAAATCACTGGCTTTATTATCTACCTATACATTGACTTCATGGGCAATAAAAATAATAGTTTATTAATCCTTACTTACTTTTTGATCTTATAAATGAGGTGACAGTGATCAAAATCTTGAATAAACTGTCCCCTAAATAAAGCTTAAACCCTTACTGAGCCTGAAAACAAGCCATATTGCTCTTATGAATATTCAAACCCTTGTGCCTATTGAAATTCTAACAAGGGCAGCAGAAACAGAACAGCTGAGGAAACTGTTCCATCTGAAAGCACCTCTAGAAAGCCTCTGCCTTATGCAGTTTATAGCTCAGCAATGTCTGATTAATGTTTATCTACACTTAGTTTGGAAATGTCTTCAGCTCTGGCCCCTGTGAACTGGAATTTGAAGGGTGAGATTCTCCATAGACTGAGAAAGTCTTTCTTCTCTGAATTCCTCGTTGGATGCTGCAGACCATTAAATAGTCTTGATGGCTTTTCTGTGAATATGGATTTACCACCCACATTCAGAGAGGGGATAACCTGGAGCACAAAAATTTTGGAGGAAGAAATGCCCATAAAGTGTGGGAGAGAAGGGTGGCGGTAGAAAGGGTTAAGTCCTGCATATCACAAACTACATGATTCTCACCTGACAAGAGCAGCTCCTGTGATTTTTGAGATAAATTGAAACTTCCCTGGCATTGTCCTAATTTATGTCAACCTCTAAGTGGGATGTTGTAACACATAGTTACAACCACTGGAGATATTCTCAACCTTTCAATGCCTCCCACTCGTGTCTGCCTATTTTTGTTTCCTGTGCCAGAGATCCCTGCCCCCTTGGTTGTGGTGATACTGCTCCTTCTGGGGCTCCTCTATAGACAATTTCACAGAAATGATCTGAGTATTTGAGTTAAAAAAAACCCTGTGATTTTTATATTAAAAAATAGGTGAGGATTGTTTTTAACCTTTACCACAGGCAATTCCATCCTAAACCAATGGTATTGTTAGGGGTAGTCCAGGACATCCAGAGGACTCATTTTGGCAGTCCTGTTTCACCTTTGGTGAACTCTAGCATCTTTTCTGCATCCATGTCTCCATGAGTAATGTCAGAAAACACTGAAAGACATGTTCTTGGCATACTCTAGACATGGTGAGTTCTCCCTCTCCTCTCCCCCTCCTGCCCTCAGATCCCTTTTACTGGCACAAGGATGGGCAGGGCTCATCTCTGCACCTCTTATACTCACATGTGTTTTCGGACTGCTTCAGCTAGTTCTGGAATAGGCAGCATTCTCCATGGCAGTAGTTATACTGAGGTGTTGACATCTGCTTCACAGACACACCTGGTTGTTCCTTCTTGGCCAGGCGAGATCAAAAGCTGTAACAATGCAATTGCTAAGTTTACAAATGAATGCAAATGACTAAAGTGTTTGTTTAAACAAGTAGTTCTTATTTCTTTTTAAGATTGCATAATGTTTGATTTTTTGCCTTTTTTTCATTCATGACTCATAGAAATAGAAGTGACTAAATGCAGAAAAACTATTAACCTACTTGTCCAGAAAAGCTGTTGAAATAACTACCTGTAGTTGCAGTATGACATAGTCATGATAAGAGATGAGCAAAATAACCTTGTATCACAAGGACAATAGAAGAACACTATTGGTGTTACCTGGATCAATGTTGCTAGTTTTCCAGATAAGGTGATTCATTTCTTAATTGAATCAGTAGCCACAAGGACTCATAGCTAATTCAGAATGAAGATTACTGGGAGGTGAGATCTTGGAAAGTCAGGCATTAAAAGAAGATTAAACGCATTTGGAAAAATGCTAACTGTTCATTTCTGGTTTACTACTGTCTTTTAATTTGTTTCTGCTGCTGCTAAAATAGCCTAATACAGAGCTCCAGCTTCAGCTGGAAATAACGCTGTTGTATCTGCTTCAGAGTTTAGGCTGTGTTTTTATCTAATTTCCTTAAGCATTAAGACGTATGTGATGACAGTATTTCCTTTTTGTCAAAATCCTTCTGATATTATTTTACATACTGATTACTTTCAACTACATTTGGTATAGCTGTAGCTGTCTCAAAGATAAGCACAGACTTATTTACTTTGTGAGTATCAGCAGCTTGAAATGGAATAGTGGCCCCAAACTGTGCCTGTTCAGAAAAGGCAGTGGCCGGTGCACGCCAATTGTGTACGCTGTTTGGTAGCAGCCCATTGGTAATGGGCACGCACATGGTGGTCAGCCAATGTGCATAAATCAAATTATTTTCAATAGGTACTGTAGGGCACATGTAGGACTTTGAGGGTAGTAGGGATGTGGGAGGAAGCCAGAAGTACAGTACTGAGTAGCTTGTGGACATAGAAATGTCCTGTGAGTATCTGGGGTGGAGTGGGAAAGGAGATGTGAGATAGTAACCTCTAGAAAACCAGGTTTTATTAATTAGGGTTCTCTTGGAGCAACTTGTCTTTTATACCTTTACTTTGGGAAATTTTTTACTATCTGCCTTTGAAGCCTAATATAAGGAACTAGATTGTCTTGTATGGAAAATTCGGCAGAGAATTTTGATAATAAAGAGGGAACATAGGGAGCCCCCAAAGTCCAGAAGTTGGACTCCCTGCCTGTTTTTCCAAATGACTGTAGAGGTGCAATGCCACGTATGATTTCCTCTGGGTAGAGATTCATTCTGAAAAAGCGGGTTTTCCTTTGAATAAAGTTACCTGAGGGGGAAACTGAGCAGTGGATCCCACGTCGTGCAGAAGAGAGGTGACATAAATCCATGCCAAGCTCCCTATTAAGATGATCTCTGTTAAAGTCAGATTTGTCTAGTGTGCAGTCCTGCAGGCTGGTCTCTATATGACATCTCTGATTTTACCGTTTTATTTATCAGTTTATTCAATTGCCTTGCTCTTCACCAACACAAAGGAAGAAAACAATCTTACCTCCTATCCAAAGTATTTTAAAAAATATGAACCTTTCTATGCAGTCAGTTACTAAGGACCACAGTTTAAAAAATATTTAGTTTCCTCAGTATATGCACAGGACTACTTAATCAGAAACTCCATCTACTTACCTGCTTATTCAAGTGTCTAATTGACTTTCAGTCTATCCTGAAGCCCGACACACCTCAAGCAACTGTAAGAATTCTTTAGCAGTATTTGACAAGTTGAAACAGTATTTCTAAACACTTATATTGTTTGCATTTTTCCAGTAATTATGATGATACGCTAAAATATCTTGTTTTCCTCGAGTATGTACATTGGGATTAAGAAATCTATAAAAAATGTATTATGCCAGTCCATCTAATCAATACAATACATTTTGTGACTTTTTTTTTTTTTAATTTCCTGGACTCATCACAATTCTGTCTAAACTATTGAACCTGCATTCATACATAACTCCATAAGTAGCTTCTGAAAGCTCATTTTCTACTCTTCCAGGACCAAACATAGGAGTATATCATATTTTCCATTTCTAACATAGTATTTGATTTTCAGTAAGAGTGGTTTACCAAGTAGATGTTTCCATCTGACTCTTAACGGTAAAGTGTAATGAAGCCTGAAATAGGAATCAAATGTGAATTTCTACAGCTGCACTTACAAATCTTAGGCTTTTGCAAATTTTTGTGCGAGTATTTTATAGTTTTCAGTGAATTATCTAAAAGTGATGCTTATCATAATGAATGCTTTGATCTTTCTCCAGACTTCTCCATGTAATTCTTTGTTAGGGAATGAATACTGTTAGTGACATCACCTCATCCAGTGAATCATCTCACTTAATCTGCTGTCCTTCAGTCTTCCTTGCACTTGCTCACACACTGTAGATTTTTAGTGTGCTATCGAAAGTAATGGAACCCAGTATTTGCTTTAAACATGCTGCTATGTATTCCTGAGATGCCCTTTGTTTGTATTTTTATATAGCTTCATCATACACAACAAAGATACTTTCTTCAATAATGCTACAAGAAGTAGAATTGTACACCATATCTTACAAAGAGTGAAATATGAAGAAGGGAAAAACAAAATTGGTAAGTGCTGAGCAACATGCTTTTAAACGTGGGTGCTAAGTCCCGCCAGAAAAAGAGAAGTCTGCCTGGGCTTGTAACACTCCTTTGCTTCCTTTTTAATCACCTCAGTTTTGAGCTGTTTACATCTCACCCACTGCTGTTGTAGGGGCTTTGCCTGGAAGACCTGATCATTTCTCTGTAATATCAGGCTGCTTTCACAGGCACGTATGTCACCACGTGGGATTTATCACTTCTGCAAGTGAAGAGACTGACTTAAGCAAGAAATATGTACAGATTAAGGACCCTGGAGAAGCAGATAGACCCATGCAGAAAAGCTTTTACTCCTTCCTAAAAATGGATTTGGAAGGATGGCAAGATTTGTGCTGCTGTACATCTCAGCCTGTAGGGTTTCTCCCCAGCTACCTGTCTGTCCCTAAGGGAGATGGAACGTTCTGTATCTCTGTACCTGCTGTAGGTCAAAAGGGAGTTCACCGATGACGTCCTCAGTGCGAAGGGTGCCATGCATAACCGTGGCATCGCTTACAAATAGCGGGTGAGGTGGACCTTTGGAGCGGCACGTATGCAGATCCAGGAGAGGAGGCAGTGACAGAGGAGGGCTGGAGTACAAAACAGCGGCCCTCTTCTGTCTTGTGATACGGAGCACGTACTGCTTGTGTGCCGCATAGAGACTGGGGCATCACAAACGGAGAGGCGATTCCCATAAAACTCCGCAGCCTATTTCATTTCCCTGCTGTTTAAACCCCATCCTTCCTCAAGAGGTGGAGAATCATCCCAGAACTTCACTTGTTTCTCCCTTAGCTTCTGGGATGAGGGCAGCAATAGCTCTGAGCAATGACAGTGAGCAGAGGGGAGAGAAGAATGGGAAGAACTCACGCGGTGCATGCAGCTGTTGCATTTAGCACACACGCTTGCAGTCCCTGCCTGCCTCAATATCCCAAGCTCCCTCACATACCTACTTGTGTTGTAGCTGCCATGAACACAACCTTGCATTGATCACTGGGCAAAGGCTGGCTCAGCTGTACAGGTTTTGCTTTTCTGCCAGAGACTTTGGAAGAAAGCATATTCTGCCAGGCAGATACCAATGCAATCACTGAAAGTGCTATTTATGTTGAATTCATACTTCTTATTGCTGTGTTCTTGCTGCTGTCATTCCCCTGTGAATTAGGAAAGGAATCAGGATTCTTTGCCTCTTGGTCAATGGGATTCAAATGCCTTCAAGTTGTTAGTGCCCGTATTTAGTTTTGCATTGCCTGATAGTTGTTCAGTCCTATTTTGGTGACTTTCCAAGTGAAAAAGTGCCCACATCTCAGCAATCATTCATTATTACTCTCAAGGTTCTCACTAAAGACAGACAAGGCCTGACTGAGTGGGGTGTATGATAACTTTTTTGTGCCAAATAGCAATCCTTTTTGTTCAGGTTCAAGTATATTTTCTGGACTTGTGCTGCTGCAGCCTGTCTTGTCCCTGTTCTGTCTGTTAGTCCAGCAGCTTTTGTATGACATAAACGGAATATATTTTACAACATTGTTATCATATGGAAATTAAGAGTTTCAGTTGCTTTACTGGCCTGCAGTTCAAAAGTGTAAAGATCTACTCTGAATTTTTCAGCTCCCAAGAAATACAGCTTTTCATCTAAATAGCTTCCTTAGACCATAATTTACAGGGTCAAACTTCAATCCTGGTGTGAGGTCCCTGATTTCACTGAAGTTATGCTAAAGATGGATTTGGCAAATGAATCTTTAAACCTCAAGCATAATAAATGATAGATCGTGATTAAAATTTGAACAAGCCTTTGCTTGTATTATATCTTAGTTCATCAAAATCTATAAAAGATGAATTTTTCTACATGTATCTTTTACTGTCAATGGGCTTCAAACTTCATTTAGCCAGCTTGTTATGAAAATGTGTTTTGCTTTCTACTTAGCAGTTTTTCTGGTCCTATTAGTAAATAATTGGATACTTCTGATTCTTAGGTCTGAATCGATTGCTCAGTAATGGCTCCTATGAAGCTGCATTTCCTCTTCATGAGGTATTTTTCTCTTTTTTTTTTTCTTTTTGAACAGACATTTCCCACAAAATGAGTTCTTAATTGTGTAATCAGCTATTATCAATCTTACTAACGTTGTTACTCTCTTTTGCATTCTGTGTCTGCCTCTGACATCCCTCCCATTTAGTAATGCCTTTTTCTTGGGAAAAAAATGCTTTTTTCTTACAAAAAGAGATAAATAAGATGAGTTGTTCTGGATCTGTTCTGTAAAAAGTACTTGGGTTTGATAAATCAGTATGTTTTCAGAGGGGAAAAATATCACGCTGTGGTTTTGTCTTTGAGATTCTCCATTTTATAGCCTTTGACTTGAACACCATTTATGATAAATTTCTTAGGAAGAAATATCTCAAATTGTACTGAAGTCAGAGGAAATTGTCCTTTTAATGTCATATTTAGCTTTTGGTGCACAAGTATGGAGTTTGCTTAAATCATCTTATCCATACCGCTAGTGAGAGAGATTTCTTAGATATTTTTTTTTGCTGCTGTTGTTCATTAATGTCCAGATTTGTATTTTAGGGAAGTTACAGAAGTAAGAATTCAATAAGAACACACGGGGCAGAAAACCACAGACACCTGCTCTATGAGTGCTGGGCTTCCTGGGGAGTGTGGTATAAATACCAACCGCTGGACCTTGTGAGGTAAGACTTTCCTGCTTTTAGTATGTCACATTGTAGGTGCTTTGAGAATAGGTTATCTCTCTTCTGACAAAACCATGGAAAGCAGTTAATTCATGTGGGTTTTTTTCAAAACTGATCCTGAGGTCATGGGGAATCCATTTCATTCATGGTGCCGCTACATTCAAAGAAGTATCTATAGAGGAGCTGAAAGTGAAGGAAGTTTCTTTCTAGAGTTTCCTGACACTGTAACTTCTAATGAGGGATTTGCAGAGTATTTAAGAGAGAAAAAAAGGAAGAGAGAAATCTGGAGGCTGGGTAGACCTGGTTGTGTGTCTGTCCACTGGAGGAGTTGTTCTTCCTCCTCAGAGCATGGCTTTGGTGAAACACACTCTCTCATCGACTAGATCTTTTTTTCCAAAAGCAGCCACAGAAGGAACCCTGGATGAAGTTTAATGATGCTTACAAATGGCGTGAGGCAGACCTCACAGTCACTGAGTGTGCTGCTATGTTCAGCAGCCCTAGTAGAGATGGGCTGAAGTCTCTCCTGTATCACTTCCCTTAAACTCAGCCCAGCCACATCGCCACAGTCTGGATTTGTATTCATCTGGAAGTAGCTTGCAAAGAAGAAACACTGAGAAAGCTGAGACATGACTCCAAATTCTTATAGCCCTTTTAAATAATGGTTTCAGATAGGCTAGCATGCACTAATAGAGGATTACATATTTTTTTATACATGTAGAGAGAGCCAGAGCCTTTACTGATTGTGTTGGCAGAACTATTATTGGGCTTTAATGGGCTTTTTCTACTTGAAGAGAGGAATATGAAGCTACAAGGGCCTATTAATAAGTCTTAAGATGTATTGAGATCACTGAAGATACTGATGCATGGGCCATTGGGAAGGGTCATACAGAGCATGCAATTGGTCCAGCGTATTAATTTCCCCTTTTATAAGCCCTGTAACTGATAGAAATCTTTGCTTTTATTGATTCTCAAAATTGTTTCCAGATAGAAAGATTTGTAGAGGGTGGCCCTGGAGACAGACGGTGTTATTGATTAAGGCTGTATAAAACCTATCCATTTCATAAAACAGGAGCTGTTCAATTTCCATGGAGAAAAAGTTCACAGAGAAATAAAATAAAAAAAATTTTACTGAGTCATGTAATTTTTAAAATGCTTTAGAAAACAAAGTAATGTGTTTGTCCCTCATAATTTAATCCTGAAACTTCTTATTTCTTTTTTAATATACTGGCCTGGACAGAAATATGGAATTTTTCTCAAATTACACTATGGAAATTGCTGATTTACTGAGGAGCCAACAGTTACACTGAAGTTTTTTTATTTTTAATTTCCCCGTATACAGTAAGATATTAATGTCACAGTATAAACAACTTATCTCTAGAATGTTTTTTAATCATTTGTCCATGGTGGTCAAAGCTACTGTTCTTCATCAACATTTCTTGTTTGTGAAAGTGCTGCTGAGCCAGTACCTGCGGTTTGGTTTAGTTCGGTTTATATGGACCATCAGGCATCTGGAAGGTTTTTAAGTGCAAGAATAAATGGTAACAGAAGGAACAAGCTTAGACACATGATTGTTCTGGACCTTGGTAGCAGCCTTCTTGAGTAGCCTGCGTTTGCTGCTTAAGATTTTGTAAGATGCTTTAGCTTTTTATCAGACAGTGACATCCACAGGTTTTTCCACAGCCATTTTACAAAGAAAAAAAGAAATGGAAATAGCAGACCCCCTAGCTGAGGTCCTGGGTGTCCTGTGGGGTTTGGAGTAGGTGTTTACCCAGGGAGGAGGAGGAGGGCAGGGGCAGCTGTGGGGATGCTCCCTCAGCAGCCGCAGCAGCGTGAGTCTCAGTAGTCATCGAGCTCCCCAGGGTTCAGAGCTGCAGCCCCAGCCCAGCCTGGCATTTGCTGCCTGGAGTGCACCCATGGCTGCAATTAATTCACTGAAGGAAGGGTGATGGGAGAGGGGAGCGAATGCCTTTTTTTTCTCACTTCACAGATGCTAGATCCCTCGCGTTTCCTTAGCTCCTGCCAAGTCTTTCCTGCCTACTGCCACTCTTAGCAGCTCACGTGTCTAGTGAGCTGGAGATTTTTCCTTGAAGAGCTGACAACACCAGCAAGACCTGTTGTTCATTTCACTCGGAAGTATCTCAGCGTGCATACTTTAAACAGAAGCTTTTTTAGCACCAGTTCTGCAGCAGGAGCAACTTTTCTTTTTTCCCTTATCAACAGCTACATGGCGTGTGCTTGAAGGGAGTAGTGTTGCCATCTGTGCAAAAGGAGTGGATGGATGTTAATTCTTCCACAGATACCCGGCTAGAACTTACTACTGCTAGCTGACATTCCCCTTTACAATATGCTTTCAAAAGGCTAATGAGTAAATTAGATGTAGACAATACAATTATCTCATTAATAGATATGGTATTTCCACCTTAAAGTCAAGTTGCCACAGTGGTTAGTGAAATTGTTCATACTTTGGTGCTGGTTTATTTTTTCCTTAGCTGTTAAAATGAGGCCTTACATATTCAGTGCAGTCAATCTGGTGCCTCCCAGATTTCATTTAATCTCATCAGCTGGCCATTGTGGAGATACTACTTACTAGAAACAAATGAGAAAAAGTCATTTGAGGGGAATTGCATGACTGCTTTCACTCTGCTTTGGAACACGTGGTGGTATGAAGGCACAGACTTGGCACAACTGCAAAGGCACTCCTATTAATCAACAGATGTGGCACCACAATTTTAATTACAGTGCTGTTGGACTTCAGTATCCATAGTTACTTAACAAGAATAATTTAAAATCCTTAGAACTGATAGCAATTGGAAAGAGGCAAGACATTCTATATTTATAGGCTCTGGGACAACATAAATCAGTGGAAACAGTTGCAGTGATTCTAGGGGGCTTTGGGTCACCTCCTTCACGCTTCTGTGCATAGCTGCCTCCCTCTCGCTTGTGCACAAATTGCTGCTGCAGCTGCTTGTGCATGTTATTTACAAGACAAAAAGGGAGAAAACTATATATAAAGTGATTGTAAAGCTACCTAAATGAACCTGAAAGCAAAAGCAATGTCTGAGTAACTTCATTTTACTCCATGTTTACATTAAATGACTCGATTGCATCTGACAACTCCCTTTCAGCCTCCCGTCAAGCCTTCCTCCCCACCCCATTGCTCCTGACATGAGAGTTTCATGTGTCCAAAACACCTGTTGGAAAGCTCTAGCTCTCTCACAACTTGTTTCTGTGATGTAAAAAGTTCTGTGTAGGATTTCATTCTGACCTGAAAAAAGGATCAATGAAGATAAATAGGTTCTTGGCTTGGGTCCAGAGCCATCTGTATTCCAGCTCCATGACTTCCTTCTAGGCATCCTGAAAGCAAAATATTATATAATGAAGGTCATTAAACACAGAAGAATCCAGTATCACGTTTTATTGGACTGAAATCAGACTTTGTAGCTTAATACTTTTCAAAAATGTGCCCTATTCATAAATACTGAGATTGAAATCTTGGCCCAGTTAAGTCAGTGATAGTTCTACCATTGAAATGGGGTGCAGAGAGAGACAGTTCACCATTAAGGCAGGTGATATTGGAGAGCTAGTGTACATGCTAGCACAAAATTGAGAAGCTGAAATATTTTTATTATTATTATTATAATGGTACAGCATATATGAGGATAGGAGAGATGGATTGTTCTATTAGGTGCTTGGGGGTTTTTTATGTCTCTGGTTTTTAGGTTAGTTTGGAGGAAATTTTCTGTGGGAGAACCATCAAAAACACAAACTATTTTTTTTTCTATTCTTATTAACAATCTGAAAAAATGGATGGTAATAAGTTAGCAGATTTAACAAAAATGCAAGTGTTATCAATGCCAGAAAATTTCGAAGAGGCCTTCAACGAGCAGAGTGATAACAGGTGAAATTTAGGTGTAAGTAATGCACAGTGATGCACCTTAGGAAAAAAATCCCTGGAATTCTTCATGTACGTTATTGAGTTCTGGCTAAGGTGTCAGCATGCAGGTAAGAGAACTGCCATTGCTGTGAAGAGCTGTATGAAATTTCTGTTCTATATATAGTGACAGAGAAGAAACAAAGAGCTTGTTCTTCATATTTGGTGCAGCTTGAAGGGAGAGTCTCAAAGGTATCTCTAAACCATCTTCATCTCCTGAGGGTCATGATGGTCCAGGCTAACCAATTATGAATTGGAATAAATGTGGAACTGCTCTGAATATGGCACCTAGGAAGGTCTCCAAAGACATTGTTACTGCCATAGTTTGTTTCTATCACACTCAACCTACTGGTATCTGAGCAGAGACTTACAGAAGAAATGAAATATTAACTTGATTCTGATGCAAATTACAGTAGTACAGCCTGTGGAATAGCAGCTGTGAAGCAAAGGGTAATAGTGGAAGATCAGGGCTGTTTGTCCATATTTAAACCAATATGTATCAACGTAATGTCAACCTCCAGCACTTATTTTTAAAACCAGGCTCACAAATGGCCTCAGATGCCTTTTCCTTACATTGCAGAGATTTGGGGTTCTCCCCATCATGTCCGTTCTTCTTTATACACACACTGAATCTTGCTTTAGTCTTCATCTAGGATGAAGCTGTTTGATCTCTGGATCAAAAAAGAGTACTACGATTTGCACCGTTAGATGGAAAGGCTCAAGAGGGTAGGAGATGAAGTTTGTCATGAATGTTTGTCGGCTAGGGGGCTGGAATGAAGAAGCATTCATCCTTGAATGTAGGGGATGAAATAAAAAAAAAAGACTTTTGTTGAATGTTAGGTTTACTTCACTGCTTTGAACTATGTACATAGAGAAAAATGGGTCATAAATATTCAGTGAAGTAAGCTCAAAATGTGAGCTTGCCTTTTCAGTGGAGCAGGCACAGCTTGACATCCTATGTGTTAGGAAAATAATTAGGCCAAAGGGTTCACTAACACTCTTAAGTCAGGGCTCAAAAAGCAGTTTTCAGTGTGTCTTTTTACAACCAGACCTGCTGCCCTTGTCAGAACTGAGCATGTTATCATTAGCCTACCACCTCTTTAGCCTGTAAATTTGAGTCTCTGTTGAATGGCAGAACAAAAACAACATGACAATATTTGGCTTCTCATACAGAGCTGGTAAACTCAAATGATAATAATCAGTGTAGGTCAGTATCATTCAGCAGAGCATGAGCTCAGCCCAGACAGATATTGCTCATGCTGGAGATTTTTTATATCCATTTGAAAACTGATGATTTTGTCCATTCCAGACCAAGTGTTTCTTTCTCTTCTCCCCTGCCTCCAGCCCTAGAGCCCATCATGGGTCTTCTCCTCCTCACTGTGAAAGCTTGGCCAAAGATGCTTTCTGGCAGCATTCTTTGTCTCTGGACAGATGAGAAGTTGCATCATTAGCATAAAAGTGGGTTTTCATCAGCAGCTATTGTCAAATTCAGTTGATATGCAAGTTTAAGTTGTCTGCAAAGTCTCTGAAGTGCAAGAATATCACCTTGCCTCATTCTTTAAAACTAATCTTGCAAATAATCTCCTAAAAATCTTCATTGTAATTATGATAATTGAATATTGATTTGTAAAGCATCCTAATCTGATCATCAGCCTACTGTGCACAAGACCGTCAAACACAGGACAGTGCATGAGCCTGCTCCTATGCTGATGAGTTCAGCAGTTTTTTTGTGTGCTTGATGTACTCTTTAACACATAAACAAAGGTTTGGTTGTATTTGGGAGGAGGAAAAATGAATATGTAGCAAATAGGAGCTTCCTGGCCACGTTGCTGTTAGTTTTTAAGCAATATAGGTAACAAATTAAGATTAATTCAGACTACTTTCCTCAAATCAGTGCAAAATGATACATAAAGGTATTTGTTGGACCTCACTTGCACCTTACTTGCCACCTGTGGTAGAATCATGAGCTTATTTTTCCAGGAACTGAGCTGAGAAAAGAAATAATCAAATTCAAATAAACTGGATTGGAGAATAACCTCTGGTTAATTAATTTCTCAATAATTTGGGCTAAATCATTTTTGCTGTTATACCGGTTTTAGGGAAGAAAATTATTTCAATGCAATTATTTCGGAAGTACAGTTACACAGCCAAAAGGCAAAGAAAGACACCAATTTCCCAACTACAAAGAACTAGCTTTTTAAAATGAACTCAGTGTTTCCTTTCTGAGGTCTCCACTCATCTCACTGTAAACTGTGGTTAGTGAATTTTTCAATTAATTTATTAAGTTTGTTCATGAGGCAGGTCCCTCAGTGTGCATTTAGAAGCCTAGTTGCATGTTTTTTTCTTCAGGAGATTCTAACTCTGGTCTCTAATCCGCTCTTCAGATATGATAGAAACATTTATTTTCTATTAACAAGCAAGATTAAGCAGACTTATTCTAATTAGCAGGTAACTTCACTGTGTTGTGTTTTAAAACAGACGGTACTTTGGTGAGAAAATTGGGCTGTACTTTGCCTGGTTAGGCTGGTACACGGGGATGCTCTTCCCAGCTGCCTTCATTGGATTGTTTGTCTTCTTGTATGGAGTCACCACATTGAACCACTGCCAAGTCAGGTAATGTGGGCACTTTTAAAAGGGAAATTACAGCTGTGGGTTATTATGAATAATTTAAGAGATCTTCATATGAGTTGTTAATTATTTCATTTTGAACTGTTGAATGAATACTCAGGAAAAGACTGTGCTTGCTTCTCATAAAGTACCCAATATCGAGCTTCCCTTGTTTTGTGCTCCTGAATTGGGATGGGAGGCAACGTTTCTTGCGCAGCTCCACTTACCGATGGTGCTGGCAACTCAGCATGAAGTAGGGAAAAAGCAGCACTCCTTCATTACTGTTGTAATAGGCCAGCAGAAGAGTGGGGAATTTTTACTCTCTTCAAGGCCTTTCACAAAGATCCACCACAGGGAGGCATTCTTCAGATGAAGAATCAACCCCCTGGACCCTCTGCTGAGTGCTGCATCTCTACGTTCTTGCACACTTAAGATGAGTCACAAGAACAACTCAAACTTAACTTTATCTGCAATCATCCTCACCCTCCTCCTACCAAAGTTCATGTCTGACTCAAGGAGAAGCTGGAAGTGGTAAAGAGATACTGCTAGGCTGGCCCTGAAGAACTGTCCTCTGCAGTTATGACTGTGAACTCTGAAGTCTTAGACAGTGAACAAATATTAATTACACACATGCAGTTATGAACATCTTAGCTTCAGTTACAGAACCAGTATTGTTCAGTAAGTAACTGAATATTAATGAAACTTATCAATCCATTTTAAGACTGATTGTTGTGCGTCAAACTATTAATTTTTATCTTTTCCATTTTTCCAGTAAAGAAGTCTGCCAAGCTACAGATATCATCATGTGTCCTATATGTGACAAATATTGTCCCTTCATGAGGTTGTCAGACAGCTGTGTTTATGCCAAGGTACGTTTTAAACTAAGCAAATAGAAATGCTTTCCTGGTAAAAACATTAATTTTGCCTTTTGCATTTGTCTCTAGTGAGCTTGGGTAGATAAAATCTTGAAAGGACAGATCAAGCTCAGCCAATATTGACATTCATTGTTTTTTGCCAAGACTTAGTTTGGGTTGTAAAACATTTGAATGCGATTGCACTTAGAGATTCAGCAGTCCCAGAGGTCATGTTCTAGATGCACGTGCTGCGGTGTCCTTGGTGTCAACCTTTATCTTATGATCCATCCTTTGTACGTGGCTCCATAAAATGAATGCTTTGGGTCTCAAATGATGCTCACACCTGGTGTTGGCAGAGGTCAGCCCCAGGCCAGGCTGGCAAATAGTCCTGTCAATTGACAGGTCGTTTCACAAGTCAAGTGAAGGATCCTGAGGATTGTCAGGCCAGCTGCACTCATGATCACATTAATTTTATTAGGTGAAAATAGAAAATAAAGCCTTATTATCACAAACTGATCACACTATTAATATATCCCTCAGGTAACCCACCTTTTTGACAATGGAGCTACTGTCTTTTTTGCTGTTTTCATGGCGGTTTGGGGTAAGTTTTTGTTTTGATATTAAGTAATTGCACAATCTTTTTCTTAAAGATTGTGATGCAACATAGACCTTTGTAATTTCCAGCACACTTTTTTCAGACACTGAGAAAAACAATATAGCCTTGATTCTTTTCTGCAAAAGGAAGATGGAAGTTGTTGAAATCAGGTTTTTATGTGATAATAATTTTAATTAAAACAAAAACACATGTATGCAGTACATAGTGTCTATGTAGATAGTTATCTTCTGGGGGGGGATGTAATTGTTTTTTAATCTGTTGGCACTGAGGCCTTTTCTCTGTTACTGTTCAGGGTTTCTCTTCGCTTAAGGCAGCTTAGTTTAGTGTCTGTACTAAAATGAATTAATACATTGTTTTTCCTACCTTGCAGAAAGGCAGTTAAGCTTAAACACATGTAAGCTGGTCGTAATTGAAACAAAACTCTGATGAAATAAATGAAAGATTTAGTTGAATGACCAATTGATCCGAGACTGGTCTAACTGTTGCCATGGAGGCTGAATTTTGCCCATAGGACAGTTCTATTTCTGGCTCAACTATTTTTCCTACGGTGGTCTTGTAGGCAGAATTGAAGGCAAGAGGAAACAATAACTTCTGGCAGCACAAAAAGTCTTTCAAAGATGCCCTGAGCATGCCCAGGCTCTTAGCTGCTACCATGCCATTCTGAGAGGTTAACACCTTTAGAAAATGGCTCAATGAGGTGCCCCAAGAATCACATCCATCCCACAGCTCCAGGTGCTTGAGCTATCTGGATTTAGCCATTGTTCTCCTGTTCTTACTCACACATCTCCAACTGCTTTGGAAAGATGTCCAAGTAATTCTTATAATCTCCATTTTGAACTGCAAATCTCTTTACTGAGCCACAAGAGAGATTCAGGAGGCAACATCAGAGCCATCAGGACAAGATAGATTAGCCTCCCTGTCTGTCTCAGTTCCTTCCTCCAAAACTAAGTTTTTGTCTTAGTTAACTAGTTACATTAGGTCATATACCAATCAAGCCTATTTATGCCATTGCATGTAATATTGATGGTATTGAAATATCACTAATTACATTAAGGAAAAAAATCCACAGATCGCACAGATTGTATGTTTCTCCTTGGTATTTCAGCTTCGTTTTAGAGCTGCACCAGAGCTGAGAATCAGCAAAAATTTCAAAGCCTTGAAGATTTTTTTAGATGTTTACTCAGCTTTTCCAACCTCTTTCTCTATGTGCTCACTGGAGTTGAGAATTTCCAAGACAGTTTAGAGGCAGGGACTTCCATCTCAGCTAGGAAAATGGATGGGTTAACATTGTTGGGCATCTGCGTCACGGTTCCTAACTTCTGGTGAGCATAGAATCATAGAATCATTTAGGTTGGAAAAGACCTTTAAGATCATCGAGTCCAACCATCAACCATCAACCATGCCCACTAAACCATGTCATGAAGTGCCCTGTATACATGCTTTTTTAATACCTCCAGGGATGATGACTCCACAACTTCCCTGGGCAGCCTGTTCCAGTGCCAAAATATGTCTTCAGAGTGCAGCTTTTTGCACCAGTGCTTTTGTTCCTCTTTAACAGTAACAGTGCCTTCAGGAAAGAGCTGTGCTCACAGCATTGCACCTGTGTCTTAGCACTGCCCTGAACCAGGGCTGTAGGAAAAGCAGCTCCAGGTAAGGGGAGTCCCTCGCTCAGGTAACCAAGCCTGGTCCTGCCAGTGGTCGCTGCCTGGGAGAAGGCTGAGCAAGCTGAGCGTGCCTGCCTACAAAACGTTTTAGGTCCTCTCTCTTTCCTGTCCCTAGTTGACAGGAGCTGCACCTCACTTTGGTTAGCCTTTCCTTCCTCTCCCTCCTTCAGCATCACTGTCAGAACCCCAGACCCAGTTCCCCCTGGAGCTATCTCCCCACCAGCCTGCCAGGACTGGGAAATGCACTGCCCATCCATGCATCTCCAGTGCCTAAGCCCACAGAGAGATAGGAAAGAATACAATAAGTGCTGCCCTCGGGGTGATTTGCTAGTGGACAAGAGGGTATAGGACAGCGGCTGGGGTGAGAACCTTCCCCACCGCTTTTGTCGGCTTACACTGTGCTTGTGAGCTTGCTGCTGAGAGGTATGTAGGGGCAGCAACAGGAAGGAGGTTGTGAGTGTAGGGTGATGCTTTGGGGAATGGGGTGATCCTAAAGCTCCACCCAAACTGTAGTTTCTCAAATAAGGCTTTCCTGAGACAACAGTGAGGTTGTGGAGATATTTTCCATACACTTAGGGCTAAAGCAGCAGAACAAGGAAAGGTGTGCTTCCCAGGGATTTTCTGGTACTGTATTTATGAGTTGGCTTAACGCCTGTCTTCAATGGATTTTCAGTCTGTGGTAGGCCTGTTGGCAGCTGCAGGCATTACCATCATCTCAGTAAATCCTAGAGGAAGAGAAGAAACAATGACAGCAGTTTGATTGTGGAAGTGTTTTTTCTGTCAGCATGAAACAACTGGCAAATGCATGACAAATTGGCTGTGAAAGGTTCAGCCTTCTGGATGATCCAGTCTGACAGACTCTAGCATATAAAATAATGATGGCACTGCTTTTAAAGAAAGAGAATGAAAGCAAAAAAAGGCAGCTAGAATTGTGTTACCTCCTTAGTCTGAGCTTAGCCACTGTCTTCTTATCTAAAGTACCTTCTTCACCATCTTTTTGATCCAGTAGTGAACTCCCATCTTGAGGGAGAAGCTGCAGCCATTTGCTTGGGGTTTTCAAATCCAGGTATGGTCAGGTTGGGCTTTCCATGAAAAGGTGATCTGTATGGTGGTTTTGTGCTTTTACTCTAAAGACGTCTTTAATTGATGGACAGTGGGTTGCTCACTTTTTAAATAGAAATAAAATGCTTCTCCAAATGATGAGCAAACTGCTGTGGCCAGGCTAGGGAGAGGAATTGCCATGACAAATATCAGTATGGGCTGCTTGATTTGTGCAGCAGCAATGAGCCTGGCTGTAGGGCTCTGAAGCACAGGGACCCACCTTTTGTAACGCTTCAGTGTGGGATAAGTGGGTCCCATCAAAGTAAGGTTGGAATTGTTAAGTGCACCAGGAGATATTGGAATAGAAACACACTTTTCTTCAAATAATATATAGACTCATCACCTCACTACCCGGTTTAAGCAAAGTTCTGTATAAGAAGTAATTGATATAATAAGAAAAAAATACTTACTGAGGATTAGCCGAAAGACATAAGGTTTAAGACAACTGTCATTTTCAACCGGTGTAGCCAAGGACAAAAGATAGTCTCCCTTTGGTACACTGAAGGAATTCACTGGTAGTTTTTATCAGCTTTTTTGTATTGGAGCTTCTGTTGAAAGGAAAAACCCTTCCAGAAACACTGAAGCTATCAATCTCTGAGGGTTATAGGAAAGAGTAAGTCCCTATAAACACTAATACTTTACTGGTGAACAGATTGTCATTGTTGCTCACTGAGATGTCATCATCTCAAAAGCTGGAAAATAATTTTTTCCTTTGTGAATCTCTAGTCTTGACGATATTTTCCAGATGTTCAAAGCTTTCAAAAAGAGGGGAGCAATAGCATTTTTTGTGTTTCTGTGCTAGAGGGAAACACCTACACTTTGCTCTTTACATATGCCTTGAGAGATGTCGAGCTTGATGAAAAGGTAGGTCCCATTTCTAGGAAAAACTCCTCTCTTTTTACTGTCTGAATTGGATTCTTACCAAAGACAGAAAATGAGAGAAAGATGTTCCTTCTAAATAAATGTTGAAATTTAAAATGCAGAAAAAAGTCATCCTCAGAAAAAAATCTAGGTAAATTTGATAATCACTTGACTCCCAGCATGTTGCTGTAAAGCCAGATGGAATTGTACCTTTTGCTTCTCCAGTTGAAGTACTGGAGAAAGCTGGTGCAAAGATGTCTCTGTCTAGATGTTTCCTGAAGCTCAGTAGCAAAGTTCTGTAACTGTCCAACAGGAGAGTCCAGCTATTTATCATTTCCAATGCTTTGCTAGAGACAAGGTTGGCTGATGGTAGTTTCTCTGTCTGCATATTTTGGGGGGACTAAGGGACACAAGAAAAGTCCTTTTTGAAATTTCTTCTTGTCTACCCAGAAGCATGTTTCCTTTGATAAATGAATTAGCTTTAGAACACTTGCTGAAAGTCAAAGTTGGGAGGGGAAAAAAGGCCTGGCATGAAGAATTTAACACTTTTTTCAAGCAATAAGACATGCCAACATAAAATACTTTTTCTAAATGTATCAGTCTAATAAATGAGATTAATTTCCTCCAAACTTTGCCTCTAGCATAAAAAATTCAAATTGATCTGCTCTCTGAGGAGACGGAATTTAAGGATGTTCTTCAGCAATATTCCTGGTATACAGAATATATTCTAGAAGTCAGGATGGATATATTAAATGGTGTTCTGAAATACAATAGGGAGAGGACTTCTGAGAGAAGGTCAAGATTAAGCTATTTGCTGTGAGAGGCCATTTGCATTACTAGCTAAAATCACAACTTGTTTCAAAAGCATGTGAAGAAATGATGTTAAGACAGCTGTTTGTACAAGTGGATGTTGAGGACTGAGCTGCAAGATTGAGCTCTGAAGAAGGTGAGTGTAGTATAGTAAAAGCTATAGTATAGTAAAAGCTAGCAAAAGACCTGGGTGTTAAGGCCAATGAGAAACTCAAAATTCCAAGCAGGATTTTTTGAGAATTCTCAGCATCTCATCTAAACATAGCAATTGGAAAATGGGAGAACGGTAAGTACAACTGTGTCGCTTTGAGCTGTTGAAGTTGGAAAAAAATGCTGAAGTGTGATATAGGGTATTAGTGATGACTAAAACAGAAGCAGAGACATTTCAAAATGCAGTACTTTTTAGAAGACCTCAGTAGTACAGTGAATCAATCAAAGATGGTTATTTATAGCACATTTTAAAATATCTAGCAAGGGAAAAGTGCACAGTGACCTGGATAGACGGAGAAAAGCGTAGAACAGTAAAAGCTAAAACAGCACTGTGCAGATCATCCTATTTGCTACTTAATGATTTGAAAGTAGCTTTCTAAAGAAGTTTCAGGAACTGCACAGGTGCTAAATATAGTCAATATAATATGTATAGATTCCTCACTCCAGGTGTGTGAAAAACAAGAAGGAAAGGAAGTACAGTTCAGCACAGGCATATCTGAGAGGTTCACGCCTGTGGACTCACACGCCTACTCAAGTCCTGCTTCCAGCTGCTTTTTGGAATGGAAACAGAGCAGTAGTAATCAATCAGGCTTGTTTCTCCCAGGTCTCCAAAAAGTGCAGGGCTACTTGTTTAGCCTGTACAAAATGACTCAATATGAGCTGACAGGAGAGAAGCAGCTCCACCAGAAGACAAGTCAAGGAATGAACAATGCGGTGGTTCAGCAGCAGCGGAGCCTCATTAGCACTTACTAGTTTTGCTGATCCCAAGCAATCATACTGCAATTTTTACAAAAAGTCATAGAAACATTAGGCTCAGGAGATTGAATTGAATTCTTTATTAGATTAAATCAAAGCAGCTGGTTACCTGGTCTAACATAACTCCAGCTTTCACAAAAATGATGACGTGATATATGAAAATGCCTTCAAACCAAATAGCTGCCTTCTTAAACATGCTTTTGATATCTTACCTTATCTGCTCACAGTGTTCATTTTCTAAGCATCTCTTAGCTGTACATTAAAATACAGTAATTCTTACTGGCTAAAAATTCACTTTCACCAAACTGATGCCAGCGCTGAGTACAATGTCATGTCATTATCAATATGCTGCAGTAGGGCAGATAGTCCATTAAGGAGATGCTTTTAGGACTGGATTTGGAACATTTTGCCAGGCTGTTGTGACACTGTTACAGCTGATTCTGTGCTAGCTCGTGAACAAAGAGGTTTATGTTCTCTGTGGTTATCAGCCTGATGCTTTCCAGCGACCAATAAAGAGAAGAGCCAAACCTCACAGTGGGAGAGGAAGCCTTTCCATTGATTTGTGTTAGCTTTAGGCAGCTTCCACATTCTTTTCACAAAACAAATTTTTAAAAAACTGTAACCAGAAACAGGCTCAGTATTAATCTCCAGAATATGAACGTATTATTTTATGACTGCTTCCTTGATTGTTCTTCCCATCACAAAATAGAAGCACAGTCATGTACAGGCATATTACACTATCTTGAACTCTGTCAGTAAGGGCTGTACAGCACAGGATGTTTAATTGTCAGAAGTTAATTCCACACTACATATACACCCTCATATAGTGTAAAAGAAATGGTCTGGATTAGAAAGGTGCAGGACAAAAGTTCCGAATTCCTCAGTAGTACTCTACAGATTTGTACGTGCACTGGAATGTGCCTCCTCTGGGTTCTGGCTTCTGTGTATTGTAAATCGTCTTCAGAGAAGGAAAGTTACTGCTTTATCTACAATAGCCCCAAGAAACCTTTAGCTTCATCAGAAATCTGCTATATCTAGTAATGATGACTCACAGGAACAATTTTATTCTTTGAGAGTCCTCCCTTGGTTGGTTAGAAATTAAACATTCTCATTTAGCACTAAATGAAATCTCTAAAGCCTCAATCACACTTGAAGCAAGCAAAGTAATCCTTAGAAAGCAATGCTTTTTGAAAGCAGTTTTAATCATCAGCATGATTTGCTGTTCAAAGGAACCCATTTATGCAAAGAAATGAAAATAATGTAACAGCTTCATTCAACAGTTCTGTGATAGTCATTAACATTTACTTGACTCAAAAACAATTTTGTATTTTTTTTCCTATTTGCTCCAGCAACTGTTTTTCTGGAGTTTTGGAAAAGAAGGCGAGCAGTAATTGCTTATGACTGGGACTTGATAGACTGGGAAGAAGAAGAGGTTTGTATTAAAAAAATGTACTCAATCTCTAATACAAAAAGATTTGGTTTTTTACATTACAAAAATGTAAGCATGTTTTTTTTTATTTATCTTCAATTCATTCTTTGAATCTTCATAAAGTAGGAAATAAGCATTTTTCTCCTCAAATGTTTCCTCTGGGATGTGAAGAAACTTTCCCCAGTCCAAACTGTCCTCTCTTTTTACACCTTTGTAAATCTATATTATCTATCAGTGGCTGTCATTGTGGGAGATTTCAGGAAAAAAAGGCACTTTGGGGGAAGCTAACAAATTTTGCTTTTGAATCCAAGGAAATTCTTGACAGCCCAGGGTACCATGAATTTTGGCATATGAGCTTTTATCTATTATTTTAGATAGCCACTAAGAATATTGGTGGAGAGAAAGCCTTGTGAGGCTTGTACCAGCTTCTGAACGTTCAGGTGCTAGTTACCTAAGTATACAGGGATGCGGAGAGGCTGGGGAAGATGAACCAACTCAAAGGACTGAATTCATCCTCTGTCGGTAGAGGAGATCCCCTTAAGGAGGAAACCAGACAGCAAAAAATAGCCTTAACCTTTTTCTGTGGTGGTTACTAGAAAGAAAGAGCATGCTCTAGGGACTGAGAGCTGAGGTCTACGTGGAACTAGAAGGTTTTATTATGCAGGAGAAAAGCAAGATTCAGTGGGTGTGGCAGAAAAAGTGCTCCTCGAGTGGCATTTGGACATGCAGGTGTCCACAGAGTCTGCTCTCCTTCCTCTCCAGTGACTGTCCTGAAGCTCTTGGAGGCACTGGAAGAGGCTGCTGTACTGGTCTCAGTGCAGTTGAACTTCCATATTGCTGCCTCTGTGGAAGAATTTCTTTTTCATTAATCTTGCCAGTAGAGAAACAGGCTTCTGAGTTACGGGATTTTTGTCTCTACGAGGCAATGTAGTTCAATGAGGCCATGAAACAGTACAGTTGCTCATTTGCTGGTAGGATTTTTTTTTTTTTTTTTTAATGTTTAATGACTAAGAAAATAATCCAAAACAATAAAATGAAATAACTTACACAACTGGAAATTGGTTTCTTTATACCTACAGGAACATCATTATTTGTGCACATATGCCACCAATTCTTGGTGATACTTCAGGACTATTGTCATATATTTAGAAAATACTCTAATACTGATTTAACTCTCCTGAGATTAGCAGCCTGCTCGTGCCAATGCTGACAAGTCACAGAGGGACGACACTGAGATAGTCCTGCCTGGGGTGCAAATATTGGTCAGGATTAACCTGCAGTGATCATGTCCCCTCATGGCTAGTTGCAAAAAAGCCGCTGCTGCTGCTGCTGGCAGCTTAGGCAAAAGATGGATGTACCGAATTGCAATTTCCAAGTCAGGATTATAGCTCAGCATCCACAGAATGAGAAGGAGCCTTTAAACTAACAAAATACACAAGCAAGTACAGTATGAGGCCCTTTTTATTTTTTTCCCAGCAAGCCTGGTCTTGCAGATGTTTGTAGTTTAGGATGTTATATATCTGCACCTTTCACCATTTAACCTGCCTGGATTTGGGATTATGCTGATTTATAAAGCCATGCACCTGAATCCTCTATGATTGTTCATTTACAAATCTTGAATTTCCTGGTAAGGTTGTCCTTAAGTGATGCTTTCTTTGTTTGTTTGTTTTTTCCTTTGATGTAATAATACTGTAGTGATTTCTGGCTGCTGTGGTACTGGTTGGAGGAGTCTTTTGCTCAGGCGTGAGCACAACAGCTCCAAGCCCATCCAGGACCACTCCCCGTTCCCTTTCCTCTTTATGCACCTGGCCAAACTCCACTTACAGCCTTGCTGCTACTGCTGAAAGTGCGTGTCCTCTTGCAGAGCCTGGAGGAAAGCATTCCCATGGAAGACTCACTCTCTGCTTTCTAAGATTTCTGGAAGAGCATTACCATGCCTATGCAACTAAGCCTTTAGCTGGAATAAACACTAAAAAGACAGAAGAGAATAGAGTTGCTAGATTTTTCCTTTTCCAGTCAGAAAGCCTGAAAGAGCTTCTGGTGGTTGAAACTATCCTCAGAGAAATATGATGTGTTTATTTTATGATGTCTATCAAATAACATCATTTTTTATAAGAGATGCTTATGTTCTACTGGCAGATATTTCGGTTTAGCCTGCAGGATGACATATGCATGTCAGTAGTGTTCAGAGGATACCTGCTCCCTGCTGATGGTCAGCTGGTCTTTTATTCTCACACCAGGCTTTTTCCAATGAGCTCTGTCAACAAGCCATCAGTCAGGTGCCCTGGGGCAGTGGTGGGTGTACCTGCCCCAGAGCTATTCATTGCACCCTCTTACAGTTCTAGAGAGAGTTCTGTAAGTCTCTACAGCAGAAGGTAGAAGACTTCAGAAGCAGTGTGCCAGATGGTACCTTTCTCTCTCAAGTTAGAGGTTGAAGATGCCAACAGGAACTCCACTGGCTGCTTCTTAAAGCTTTATGAGACCAGTCATCAGAGCATCAGGATCTCACTGGCTTTTGAGCATCACCTCTTCCTTTGTTGAGCATTCAGTGGGATCCCAAGAACAGGAACTGGTTGCCTCCTAGAGGTGTCTTCTCTGAAGACGCTACAGCTGCCAGTGCCCATACCTACTGCACAACTCAAGCACGTCCTTGCTTTTAGGTCAGCTCTACAGACCACTGCCTCCTCTTCCTGAGCATCGAATGCTGCACTTTTCCATTGGCACTGGGGTCTTTGCAGGACTTTGCCCCTGAGACAGTCACAGTTTGGAAGCAGGTGTCCCAGGTGAAGAAGTGTTGAGATTGTTTCCCTGTTCTGTGGTTCAAAGTCCACCTCTTCACTTTGCCACTGCCTTCAGTGGCAAGCGGGATGACCTGCAAACCGCAGGATGTGCAAGGAGACTTACTTCTGGGGGTACTAGCATTGTCCCAGTGAGCAAGATTCAGATTTTCGACCTCTTACAAATCCCTTTTCTACATCTGGGCTAGAGAGGACAATATATCCTTGGACTAGTAAGGATAGGACTCCTGCAAGAATTCAGCTGTTGAAGGACTCAGAAACCCCCTGAAAGAAAAGGCTATTTTTCACAAAGAAATTTAGAGTAGCTCTTCTACTGCAGAAAGATCTGGCCTGAGGCACTGCACGAAGATCTGGCCTAAGGCACTGCACATTAATCCGTATTTGATACTCCAGAAATCAGTCTGGTTTCTCCTGTGAGTAAAGAATTGGAATGATCCATGTTTGAGAAGCGGGAAGGAAGGAGAATGGTCTGTTTGATCCTGTGGAGTTCAGTCATGAAGTTGTACATGTCAGTACGATGTCAGTGAGAATTTTGTCTCCATAAGGTGAAAATTTTGCTCCTAAAAGTGCTGCTTTCCGATAAAATCACTGCTAATTAAATTTTCTTTCTACATTCCATTGAGTTTTCCCTGGACAAAATCAGCCGATTTCTTTTATTAGCTATTTCAAAGAAATCAATTAAAGAGTTCTAATTACCATTTTATGTCACAAGCTTTTGTTAATGAAGATTGTTATTTTTATTAACATTATCTGCCATGTCTAGCTTTTGCTTGCTTTAATTTTCATTGTCAAATTGAAAAATAAGGTTTGGCTACAGAGGGAAATTTATTAATTCTTACCAACAATAGATTAAAAAAAAAAACATTTATAAGGCTTCCTATCACTTTGTTATCACTTTTCTGTTCTAAATGAAGAGACAAAGAAATGAAACACTGAAGATGGTGGGAAGGAGAATTACATTTGTTCAGATATGCAACCTTGTGAATTCCTCACCACTTTAGATTTTCACCCAAGGAAGGCACGCCACAGCCCCTGCAGTGTCCAGGTCCCCCAAGCTGGGGACATGGGCTGAATGTGTTCTGGATCTTGCAACCCTGCATATCTGGATTTCCTTTGCTTGTAAATGAGGTGCAAGGTGGGAGACATGGAGGGTAACTGGGTCTTGGCTGGATGTGCAAAAAGAAATCAGCTGCGCAGAGTTCCTGGCACTCCCAGCTGAAATATGGCTTCGGCCGCTATTTTAAGCATCCTTTTTTCTTCAGTGTCACTTTCTTTATACCATTACCCTCAGCCAGACACAGTACTGTTCACTTCCTGCCCCAGCTCTGCTCAGCAGTGCTGAGTGTCATCAAACAGGTACGAAGGTTTAGGCCAGAGTTTCAGTTTTGTGTGGAGATGTATCTGTAAAAAAACCATTTGCATTAACTGAATTGACTGGCAGTTGTAGGAGATACCTAGATTCATGGACGGGCGGATATGATAAGGGCTTTCCTATAGTACAGATTGTAAAGATAATCAAACCTTGGCTTAGCGAGAGCTGCAGAGAAGAAAGGGTTTCTTGTATATGACTCAGTAAGTCAGCTGGCAGAGCCTTTGCACAACCTACAAGGTGCAATTCTCAAGCACCCTGCTTCAATCCTATTACGCTCTGTCCTTTTGTATGTCCCTGGGCACACAGGAATACTACTTGCATTGTTTGTCTTGCTAGATTATGGTCTGCTCAGCAGCCTTCAGCCCTGATATGGCAGGAACAGCTTGAGCAAGGTAGAATAAGAGCAAGGCATTACCCTGTCTCCACAGAAACATGCTTAGCCTTTGTATATAGTTAATGTAGGGCTGGTTCCCTCAAGCACATAATTAGTTACACAGGCATTGCAGCTGAGCATACATGCCTCAACTTTTTTTTAATACCATGTTACCAGGTTGCTGCTTGAATTTGGAAATTAACTGTATTGAGAAAGTGCCTTCAAAATCTGAGAGAATGAAAAATGTGGGGTTTTTGTTCCCCTGGGGGAATTTTATAAAAAGGATGTAGGGTTTTAGGATATCTTATCTTCATTCACATTCTAAAGACTTGCATGAGCAGTTAACATTCACATATTTCAATGCAGTCATTTAAGGTCTGGGCATTTACAACTGTCAAAGTTCAGTAAAATGCAGTTGAAGGGTTGGAAGTGACTGAAATTGGTAAGCTGGGTTCTTGGCTGTTACAAAGAAAGGCACAGCAGAGGCCTGGTGGAAAAGAACACTCCACAGGTGCCTTTGTGCTCCCTTGTAGCCAGCTGTACCATGGGCCGCTTCTCCAGTATGCATCAGAGCATTGTAAAACTCGATCTAATGTATATGGACTGCCAGCAGCTGTGAGAGTCCATCTTCGCAGCCCGGTGCTTTCCGTCATCTCCGACAGCGTCCCTGATGTCACACTGGGGTGAGGTGGCACAGGACACGGGGCTGTTGGTGACCCTCCCACGTGGCCGGGCAGTGGGGTAGCCCTACTGCAGCTGAAGTCCGTGAGGTCTTCCCGGAACTAAGGGTGATCCCTGGCTTCTGACAAGGCTGTCAACAGATGTAACCAAGCCTCGCCCCAAGAAATTCCCAGGTTTCGTTCCAGAAAGGGTTTTTTTATGGCAAAGCGGGACTTGACATTGCTGCTGCTGAAAGCTGTTCCTGTTAATAACATTGTCCAAGTTAGGAAGGAATTGAGCAATATTAGATGGCATGGCTTCTTCTTCAAATGCTGAGAAACTTTTGCTGATAATGGGAAAGTAACCATTACCTAGCAAGCAGCAATTGGGTTTGGAAAAAAGGAATTTTTTGAATTTTTTTTCCTCCTTTTTGCTTTGTTGTAGAATTCCAGTACCAATAGGATAATACCAGGCTGGAAAACTCGGTGGTATCAACCTTAAAATGATTTGGCTTACAGCCATATAGGTTGAAAGAGCATTGTTTAGATGAGTAGCTAGTTGGGGAGTTAACTAAATACTTCCAATATGGTTTTATGGGTATGGTGGTTTATTCTAGTTCTCAAGAAGGAGGCCTGATTTCCCAGCTCAGCTTTTATAGTAGCTGTGACAGCTGCTGAATTCAAAGACATAATTCCCAATAACAGTGATCTGATAAATTAGCTGAAGTTTCCTACAGACTCTTTCCTAGCTGTGCTGTATGTGAACATTGTCTGTCTGTTCCTTAGGAGGAAATACGTCCGCAGTTTGAAGCCAAGTACTCCAAGAAAGAACGAATGAACCCCATATCCGGGAAGCCAGAGCCTTACCAAGCATTTGCAGATAAATGCAGCAGACTCATTGTTTCTGCATCTGGAATATTTTTTATGGTTTGAGAACTTTTATTTATTTACCAGTTGAAAAAATACAAAATAACATTATCTCTGTTGAGAGAGTATGGAGATATTGGATATGACTGCTTGAAAGTGAAATAAGCTCTAGCATGTTTACTGCAGGCTGCTGTAAAGTCCTGCACTAGTTTACTCTTCACTGAGTCTCCCACATAGTTAAGTCCTTCCTTCAAGGCTATACACAGAACGCTATATGTAGCGATACACATGCCAGAACAGTGACACTATCACATTTAAGCACCAACTTCAGCTGACTGAATTAGCTCACTGATTTCCTTGCCTTCCCTGTGTAGACAGTGCAGAGTGATGGAGAGAGATGCCGTGGAAGAGGCAGTTGCTCTCTGGAAACTCTGCAGAGAACCTAACTAAGGTGCCTAGAGTGCTTGATGATGTTAATAGGTCCTAGTTTTTCAGTGCATTGAGGAGGACAGGAAAGAGGATTCATATTCCTAGTGCAATTGAAATGGAGAAACCGATGTTCCTTGTCTAAAATGAGGCATCTCTCCCCCTTCCAAAGTGCAAAACTAAGTGCAGCAGCAAAATCTCTCTTAACAGAGCACTGCATGCTTTTCTGCTGAAATGCCCCCATCACCTAACTTCACTGAAGCAGTTATTCGCTGTTATTCACATGGCAACAGCAGTGGTAGGACTGGTCTTGAAAACACAGCTGGCATCAACTCGGACCCTCATGGAATTTGATAGGGCTTTTTCAGGAGGCTAGAAAATTATATACGTGTATATCTTCAGGAGCTGTGGAGAGCCAGGTAGGTGAGCTAGCCCAGCAACTTCGTGTTTGAATGAGAGGGGAGGGAACAGGGCAGAGGGCTTGTAAGAAACTGATGGCTTAAAAATTGTCCAAAGCAATCTTGGACAAGGAAGGCAAGAGCATTACTGAGATGATCTGTGCTCTGGTATGTCAGGTGGATAGACAGAGGCACATGCAGAAACACTGGGCATGAGGAGCTGACGTACTGTCTGACTGAGCCCTTGAAGACACTGATGTCTGCTCAGGACTGCAGTCTCTGCTCAGAATTGATTCTACACCTGCAACACTTTGCATATTTTCCCTACGTTTTTTTTCTTGAAGGGGGACAGTTTTCACTCCCTACCCTTTGCAAATACAGTCGTTAATTTTAGCCTAGTGATAGATTTTGCTCGAAGTGCCAGAGAGAGTAGCCTTGCACTGAATTGCGTGCACCACAAGTTGTCCTCCTAACAGTTCTTGAAAGAGGACAAGGATTATTTTCACTGAAGATATTTTTTTATTGCTGGCATAGCGTGGACTTCCAATAAGTTAGAAAAACTCTGAATTCTCTGCCATTTAGGTAAAAATATTCCTTAAAAATTATATCTTTAAGCACAGGGGATATACACTTATGGGCGCTTCAAGTTAGAGCAGTTGTAAAAATTTCACAGCACTGACTCTCACAGTGCAGTTACTAACACAGCTTGAACCAGGTTAGTGGTTCCCTGTTAACGAAGGGAAGTGGTCCTTCTTCCCCTCAGCACTATGCACGGAATCCAGAGACAATCCTTCACATTCACATACACTTCCTTTTTCTTCTGCACTGGGATTATGTCAATCAATTTTGTAACTAACAAAATATGAAACCAGGTTGATTAGCATTCAGTGTTTTCAGAATCGTTTTGCCCATTCAATTAGCTTAGATATAGTTCAATTTTGGTAGGTTTAAGTTGTCTATGCATAACCTTGGAATGCACCTATCTTTTGCAAATAATCAGCTGTCTCTGCTGAAGAAACTCTCCTTACCCAGTAAGGTAGGTAAGGGGTACTGTGTCAGAGTTTCTATGAGGTAAGTCACCCATGCTAATTCCCAACTGTTTGTCCTTTAGGTGGCTTGCTAAACTGTGACATAAATTGGTCACGATGGAAAACAGTTGTTATATAGTGCTCAACTGGTGCATATGGAACGTCAAGTGATTTAGCAGCCTGGCTCAGCTGTATGGCTTTCACATTATAAATGTCACATTTGCTGAAAGTCTCATCAGACAAGAAATCACAAGGGCAATTGAATTTGTTACCTTCCCTAGTTAGCACCTTTCCAGAACTGTAGCAAGAAACAGCTTGCTAGGGTAGCTTGCCAGGGTTGTTGTTGGGGCAGTCTTACAAATGGAGACATTTTTTCCTGTGTGAAGTCCATCAAAGCATAAAATCCATCCCAAATATGACATCATCAAGCTGGGACACCAGTTTAAGACTAGCCTTTGCACATCATGGAACATACATGTAAGGAAAATTTCTAATTCCCAGAACTGGCAACACTGTTTCCCATATTAATGCTAAGGAAGAGGTAAATTTTCAAGAAAATATTTAAAACTAAAAATTATTTTAATATGATTTCAAAGATATTTTGCATTATGGAAAATAAAAAGGACTTCACAATAAGAAGACTATTCATCTTGAAACCTTTCTCTGGAATCAAAATGGATGTATTTTCAAGACTTTCATTTCACTGTTTTAGTTTTTGGAGTTTCAGAGAGAAGTTAACTGCTGTTCTATTGAAAGTTTTCAGGTTCTTCTCTCTGATTTTTTCTTCCTTTAGATCTGTGTGGTGATTGCTGCTGTTTTTGGCATTGTTATTTACCGCGTTGTGACTGTCAGCACTTTTGCTGCCTTTAAGTGGGCTTTAATCAGGAATAACTCTCAGGTTGCAACTACAGGAACTGCAGTGTGCATCAACTTTTGCATCATCATGCTACTGAATGTGGTGAGTAAAACTAACATATCCAAAGTTATACCCGAGCCATCAGATCAGTAGATATTTCAGTCTGCAGACCACTGAATGCTTTCGGTTCCTTTTTCATCAGGAACGGAGTGTCTTGCTAAGCCAGAGATGGCTTTATTATTTATGGATATTCACTATGTAAAGTACAATTCCAAACCCAAAACATTATGTAAAGTGTGTTTGAATGTTCTAAAAAATATTTTAGGGGGACACGTCCATACTCCTGGTTTATCCTCTGCCTCTTTTTTTCCCTTCATATGTTTGCAGGTTTCAGTCCATTTCATTAATATTCTTCTTTTCAATTAGTATTTTGATGTTATTTTTTAAATACAGGGCCAAGGTTAATTCTTATTTGTACTGGTTTCAATAATTCCAGCTTCAGTTTTCACAGTAATTTATCAGTGAGGATGTACATACACAGACACAATGTCCATATGCATGAGAACTCCATTGAGCTAAAAACGCCATGAGGCTTGAGCAGACACGACTTGTCCCATGAGCTGCCTATGGCCTTTGCCAGGGTACACCACAGACACGGTCTGAGTGCACTGTAGGGAGGCTGGCTGAGGTCAGGTTATTTTTGTGAACTGGTTTGGAACCAGACTTGGAACAAAAATGGAAAGTCTATGTGGTAACAGCCCCAGTAAGACAGTATAGCAGAGATTAGATGGGGAATGAGTTTCATCCTTCCGTCGAGATGCAGGTACTCTGTATGTTGCTGTGATAGCAACGTGTCTTCTCTTAGTTGCCCTTGGCAAAAAGTGCATGGCCTTTTACTATCAGGTTTTTGTCAACTGACCTTAAGATTGCATTTTAAGAGGAAGGAGGGATCAACCTACAAACCATCCAGGTGCTGGAGCCAGGGTGGACTATCTCTACCCACTCAGTGGCAAGCGTGCTCCAGGACATATGCTGACTTACTTCCTGGGGGAAGTATGAGATGTTATTTCAGGCCCGCACATTTCCAGTTTCTGGCTTGGAGACTACTTTCTTTCCTCTGCAATACCCAAGCATTTCCATCATCTAAAATTAATTTTAACAGCCCCTCATTTATATAGCAGGAAATTCCAAAAGGCTTTGCTGCAGGACTTTACTTCTCCCCTTGGCGTAGGCAAGACTGGATTGGTGACTAGGACAGTCGATTAAGAACTGTTGACTTTCCTGTGTTTTCCCGAAGGTGGGACTATATGCTGAGAAGGGGCAGAAAGAAGAGGTGGAAGCTGTTATTCTCTCTGAATTTGTACAGAGGGCTCTCTTCTTTTATGTTGTTTTTGATTTATTGTTTGTTGTCTGCAGCTTTTGGGGGTTTTCTGTAATCCACCTAGAGCACACAATAAGCAAAGAAGAAATAAAAAGAAAACTATATATATCTATGTCAGTACAACATCCATTTCCAAGCTCTTAGTATAAGTCATCGTATATGCAGTGAAGCAGCAACAAAGAAATACTGCACAAACAAAATTATTTGGTTCTCAAAGAGTTTTACAGCTTAGAGAAATTTTTAAAATAATGGAAGATGGCTTGAAGGTGCCTTTTGAGAAACTTTGTTTTATTTCCTAAAATACATCAAATAAGTAAAGCACAGCAAAGATAGATTTCTTAAGCCTTATACTCATTACCATGCAATAAACAGAACAGCCTTAGATCTCGATATAGCTCATGGAAACAAAAGATCCCCAAAATATGAAACTGCAGGAGCTTTTCAAAAGAAGGATTTAAGAACATAATCCCTCACTTCCCATGATGGATTAATGCAGTCTACTGAAGGACAGTAGTGGGATTTCTTTTGAAAATAATAATTAAAAAAAAAATCTTTCCCCAGGAGCAATTCAGGTAGTTGAATCCTCTACAAACTGTGACTTGGGAAGAGCAGGAGAGCAAGCAAAGATACAGTAATAAAACCAGAATGGAGCAGGATGTATATAGCAGTAGGGAATTCACTGGTAGGAAGCCTGGAAACCCACCAGTAATTCTGACACAAGTTGACAACTTCTCTGAGCATCAGGGGAAAGGTCTAGACCACAAGTAACTTCTGGACTGGATGCTCTGAGAGCTAGGTACATACACTGACACATCGATCATGACAAAACAAAATGACCTTCAAGCATAATGTCTCCCAGATAATCCTGCAGCCTGACCTGGGAACAATTATTAGCTTTACCTAGGTTAAGAAAACCTGTTAATTCCTGTGATATCGCCCATAGAAAATATGAACACAGAACGAATATGATTCTAAAAAGGCCCCTTGGGACCAGTAGTGGTAAACTGCAGTAGCAGATAATTAGATCCAAGCATTGTTAACAGAATCTGTAATCCAGTCATACTGTTCCAGGAGGAATAGCAACACAATACAGTTTTGATACCCCCTTCTGCAGAGCAATGTACATTTGTAAAATAGCACACTCCCTGCTGGGATCAGGATATAAACCACCCAGACATTTAGCACTTTTACGGTTGCCCTTAAGAGATGCTTTTAAACCTAGAAGAAACCACCTTTTTCATTACTTGAAACAAAACTGTTTCCTCCAAAGGCAGCAAAAAGCTATTCTAAACAAGAAGTGGTTGTTAACATGGGTGAGATAATTCAGGATGACTTCAGTCCTTACTCAGGCAGTTTGATCTGTAAACTGTATATAACTCAATTTAAGCAAGAGTTTATAAGGATAACTGCAAATGAAAAGAAACATTGCTGATATGCACTTTAGGAATAAGTAAGTAATTGAGCCTGAAATATGAGCAGCTTTGTATCCCTGTAGGCATCGGTGAGAGTTAAGGGCATTTAGTGTTTTGTGGGAACAGGCTCCAGACTCATTTAAACAAATGGAAATTGTATTCATTTACACCATTGGTGGTGATGTACTTGATAGGTTCAAAACCCCTTTGCAAATACTAATTGCGAAAACCCTCCAAGTTAGTTTCTGTAAGCTTTATGAAGTTAGCAGTCTCCCAGAGAGTTTGAGAGCGTGGTATCTGCTCAGCACAGAAAATACCACTTAGGATTTAGAACAACATCACTGACTCAGAGTAAGAAATGTGTCTGCTGGGAGGGGATTACTAAAGACTTTCTCTGAAGCAACCCTGTCTCGTCAGTGTCTGTCCTTTCAACACCAAGAAAATCCCAAACAAAACCCAAAAGCCCAAAATACACAACATAACAGATCATGCTTTTATTAGGGTGCTTTTTTTAATGAGGTATATGTTCCATAAGTAACTAAAACAAAAATCCCAGTTGTGCTGTTTTCTGCTTTGTGTTTTTGGAAAAGATTTCTCACCCTTTTTCACTGTGTTCGTAAAATAGGGACAGTGACGGCATTTTTTTTCTCCATATATTGTGGATAAAAAGAGCTGAGTACAAGCTCTAAAAATATTACTGTTCCTTGTTTGATTATATCATTAATGTATTATTATTATATATTTTTATTATCATCATTATCAGAACATCACAGAGACGATCTGGATGTCAGATTTAACATCTAAAAGCAGTTACTCTACCTAGAAAGCAGTTCTATATTTTTGAGCTGGTCATGTATCTAAGAAGCTGTTTCTTCTCTGTTACAGCTGTATGAAAAGGTTGCTCTTTTCCTGACAAATTTAGGTAAGCAATATTAAATACAAACCTGAATGATATTGTACTGATTTTTTTGGTCCCTATACTGTGATAGCATTCAAACTGTCTGAATAAATATGAAAAATCTTGATTAATTTGCAATCTATAGGTCTTAATGTTTTTCTTAAGTTTATGATAAAGGAGTATATGAATTAAGCTATAGTGCTATTCCATCAGCGGTGACAGCAATCACCTACTTGCCATGCTTGGGCCTTGTTCCAACCCCTGACCT
>VYZV01022142.1:7475-20893 GCA_013401275.1 Pandion haliaetus | reverse complement strand
CTGAGCTGACCTGAAACCACGACAAACACCTACACGTTTCAAGACACAGCTGCATAATACCAGTAATACCATGGCAGACCCTGACCACTGTTTTAGCATCCAGCACAATGATTTTTTGGCAATATGGAAGCAAGGAGACGAAATGACTGAAGGCCTAAGTTATCTCCATTGAGCTCAGTGGCAGAGCTCCAATTCCAGTGAGATCAGCAGTTAAATGATGAACTCAGACCCACAACATAAATTCATGGCAAAAGTGAGATTAGAACAGAGGAACTGCTGGCAGAGTTTACACACTGACAAACCAGTCATCCTTCTGAGACATAACTCCACTTAAATAAAACTTGGATCAATTACAATGACACAGAACAACTGGGACCATTACAGCTATATTTCTAAAGTTTCTAAAAAACAATTCCTGAATTTGGTACAGGCCACAGGCTTGAAACATGGGCAGGATGCTTTGCAAAGTGCCAAAGGTTCAATTAATCCTGAAACACCAATATCATCAGTATCCCATTTCTTTTGTTTTGCCTATCATGTGTGACTGCAGCCATCTCTTCCCACTAATGTAAGGTCTGTATTACATTTGACCTCTTTAGATTTCTCCTCAGACTGGGAGCAGCATAACCTTGATTGTTTTTACTGTGTTACATGCACCTTCTATGCTATGTAAATGGCAAAATACTAGATGGAATCCTCTTACCTGCTTTTACATTTGTATTTTATATTTAATATAAATATGAACAATCCTACACTCATTATTACCACTGCATTTCACAGAGAGTGTTTTTCAGACCTGGATCCACACACATAAAGAACTTACCTAAAGAAGTATCAGGGGAGAGCAGGGCATGTAAATCCAAAGGTCTGGATCCCAGAACCTGCTGCAACAGAGTCCTCTATAGAAGTCAGGCTACTGATGCAATTGAGGGGGGACAGTCACAAGACGAGCATCCTTGATCACAGGACAGGGGGAAAGTAGGACTATGCTACTCTAGAAGAAATTGTTTTGCAGCTGGGTATCTCTGAGGGTCCTTGAAGGTCCAGGGAAGCATAAGTTTAGCTGCAGAGTCCTGGCTCTTGTGTGGGTGCAGGACTCCATGCAACAAGCACATACCTGCAGTGGTAAGCTGCAGCATTGGTGCGGCACTGACCTGTGAACATCTCAGCCATCTGCACTGTGGCTGGGCAGTGGGGAGGCAGGGGTGGATGCACAAATCCTCATACAGACAGTCTAAATCTCGTTATATAGTATAAAATAGAGGAGTCGAAACCTAGGCTGCCTCTTTTCCACGTGAGTGACTAACCACCGGACTCTAAAGCCAGGTTTGTGTGGCTCACTGACTTGTGAAATTGTATGGTCCAGCTCCAGCAGAAGGGCTGGTGAGCACTTTGTGTGCCTTCTCACTGCTCCCCTTGTCATCCCCTGCCAGCATGTGGCAGGATGGGGGGGGGAGGCTCACATTTCCCTGGAAGTTGGCAGATATGCATGTGAATCTTTTCAGGCTGAGAAGCAAAATTAATTGCTTCCTTTGCAACTGCTATAATCCCCAGGCTGTTATGGAAAAAGGTCCTTGTCCAGTCAGTACTTTCAGAAGAAAAGCAGGAACCCTACTCCATTACTTAAGGGAATGGGTTCAAGTTGCCACCACAGGAGGAAGGGGAGCAAGCAGCTGATCTTGAGTAGACAGAAGCACTTTCTGGCAGACATGCATCGAGCACCTCAGAGTATGTCAGCTTAATATATATACCTGACTTCTCTAATGACCCTGAACAGGCCTCTGCACAGCCTACAGGATTTGGGGTTCCATGTGAAATATCTGTTTCCCCAGGCCCATACAGGAAGGACAAGAAATTAACTGAGACTTTTAGGTTTCACTCTAAACTTTGGACTCAGAACAGTTAAATGCTGTGGTGCTTCATTTATAAATAACTACCTACTTTCTTCAGCTGAGCTCTGTCCTCTTCTAGAGGGTATCAAACACAGTGTTTGAAACACTGGTATTTTAGAGAATCAAGGCAGAGATAAGAATATAATTGATGGCAATTAACATGAGGTTTGCCACATTTTCACTTTGTGAGAGATAGGGAGGGAGAATATAAAGCCAGATGACATGAACTGGCAGTGCCATTTTCCACGTAATGTCCTCCAGCACAGAGGCCAGTTCGAGGAAGCAGGACGTGCCACAACGATTTAGTGATTTGTAGGCATAAAGTCACGTTTGGACATTGTGAATGGCTTATTTTAAAAGCAGGTAGCCTTAAATAATGCTGAATAAATAGTAGGCTGCCTTTTGAATCATGAAGCCACAACCAGTAATTTTCTGCTCTTCCAGCTGACTCTTGAGAGCCACTAATCACAACAAAACTGATACAAGAATCATGTTTTCCAAATGACTTTGCACTATTGACTTGGAATACATTGTCTCAAGAACACTTCTTCCCATTAAAATCAGCCTGTTGTTTGATGATACAGTAAAACCAGACTAGGGGTTTTAGTACCTTGTTCTAAAAATATCTTGGCCACAGATTAACACCCTCCTCCCCCCCAATATAGTCTGAACTTAATCCACTGCAAATTTGTTTAAAAAAAAAAAATCATGGGGTTCTTTTTGTGCTGTCAGGCTTTATGCAGAATCAGTTATTGTCTGTCACCCCACTCTAAGTTTGTGCCAGATCAGGTAGCATCCTGCAGCACCTGCAGCTGCCAGAAAGCCAGCATAGAAGCAAAAAGTCAACATAATTTGTTTGTTGTGTGCTCTGGGTAATTCAGCATAGATGTGATCATTTGCCCATACCTAATCTGTATCCTATTTGTACTGCTGCATCACCTGGTAAAGCAGAGACGCTGTAAGAGTTACCATGAAAGCAAAATCTTATTTGCCCAGCAAGGGAATGGAAAGGAAATACAACAGAGCATAAACAAAACAGAAATTAATTATAAAACCTACAGGAGCTTAGGGATGCTAGAGATACCTTTATGAAAGTGTGCCCTCAATGAAATTGCATTTAATATACATCTGGTGCACATACTCATAGCCATGACCTATAGGCAGAGAAGGTCCAAAGAGTCAGTCCTGCCATGCGTGGATGCCATGACTGCCTGACACAGCATGTCTGGCACAGGACCGACCACAGGCTGACACTGAGGATCTCCTCAGAATAGGAGCCCAGGCCTTTGCCCCCAGGAGTTACCACTTGGAGAGCACCAAGTGAAATATCTGCATGACTTGCCCTTCGTGTGTGTGTATATGTGTGGAGAGACGTGCTATTTTACTAATTCCAGCTTGGAAGAACAATACCCTCTTCCTCCCTTTAAAAAAGGGGGATAAATTGAGTGAAAAAAAAACCCAACCCCATTTTCATAGTTATAAACCTTTTAATATTGACTGTTCACTCGTAGAACAAATGTGTTTTTCCTTATCCTATGTAGCTGGCTTTTTTTAAATGCTTTGGAGTCTTGGTCCATTTGTTCAGAAAAATCCCTTTATTTTCTCATCAGGCTTCTCAGAGTGGTAGGACAGTATTTCATCTCCTTCATCTTTTTCCTACTCTATTCCTACACAAACACATCCTGGGACCTTTCTTATGAGTAGGGAAGCCAATGCATTACTCCAGTGCTCTGATGTAGTTTCTAACATGTACAACTTGGAAAGTGCCTTAGGCTGGCATGCTACTGGATCTGTTCCCTTCTAGATGAAGCAAATCAAAGTGAGACAAACTTCAATGCCCTGCTGCTGTGGCTTCTGATCACACCTGTATTCACAGAAAAAAAAAAAGTTCTCCAAAAGTTGCTTGTGGGTAAACTGAACAGGGAATATCTATTGAAGGGCATTAGTGAAGCCAGTAAAAGTAACCCATTCAAAGAAAATAGATTTTTTTCCCAGTGTTAGTGAGGTTAGTGGTTAAATACAGAAGATTTATATCAGAGTTTCCACTTAATGAAAGTATTTCTGTGGATGATCTCTGTTTAGTTACTGTTAGTAGGGATTCTGCAAAATGTAATTTTCAAAAAAGCAGCAGGCTATCTTATTGAGACTATTATCAAAATTTCATGAAATCAGGGGGTGTTGATTGTGATACAACATAAATGGCATTCTTGATTTCTTATGTTTTTCTAGGCTGGAAGAGGAATGCATTACTGGAGAAACTGATACATCTGCTGTTCCAAGAGCACAAATTGAGTTTATGTCCTGAATAAGCTGTATATGTAGAAAATAAGCAACTATATAATCCCATTACATGGTAGATGTGATAACTTACAGAAAATATTAAATTGGAGAAATCTTATGGTTTGCTGTAATACATTTATTATGGAGTCATTAGAGGAGGCCAGACTGAACGCAGGAGAGAAAGATGAGGAGTCATGCAGACATCTCTTTTAGATTCATAGGAATTACTCACAGATACCAATGTCTGAGGTGTTCGTCCCTGCCTGTCAGGTGGAGTTGCTGCCTCCACGCTCCTATCAGTACCACAGTGCTTCCTCTCTTGGGGCGACGCTGTTAACTTGGGCCCCTGTTTAAAGTCTTTCTGTTACTGCCTTCAGTGGGATCCTTTCCTTTGTACCCTTCCCAGGTTCCTGCCTTATCCCAGATCCTGGCTGTCACCTCCACTTTCCCTCCCCTCTACAGAAAAAATGCCAAAAAGCAATTTGTCTGCAATGGCAATTAATTATTTAATAGCAAGTGAAATTATGGATTTGATAAAGGTAACAATGTAAATAAATCAAATATCTTTTGGCAGGACACCACACAGTATTATGAACAATAAACCAGAATGCTGTAAAGTCAACAGGGCACACAGTAAATAGATCAGAAACCAGCAGGTCTTGAAATGCAACTATAAACATGGAGTATTTGTTGAGTAAAGTCCCACAGGGACAATCTTTGGCCCTAATTTTAATTTACATTTTATTTAATGAATTGAAGGAGAAAAAAAAATTAAACGGATATCACCATGCCTTGCTTTTGCCACAAATGTGAGAGGAGTGGTGCAAAAAAAAATTCAATGGCTGGTTTACTGACATTGTTTTATTTTGGTTGGTTAGGTAATTATATCACTTTTGTCAGGATCAAAAGTGAAGTCATGTACTTAGTCACAAAGACTAACAACTATTCTTCCAGGACTGGGGGAGGAGATCCAAAAGGAGGGCACTTCTGCTGGATCTCAGAGTACCAGGTGGATTAGACTTCCCGAAGTGATGGTAGTACCAAAAAGAATAATGGAGCTCATTGACATATAAATACAAGGGGACAATGGTTTGCAGTGGGAAGATTTCTCTGTGGTATGCTGCAATTGGATCAGAGCTATCTGATTTGAAGCAGGAATTAATATAGAGCAAATCAGTTGCCTTTGTTATGTATGAGGTCAGATGAACAGTCCCTTATGGTGTTAAAATACATTAATTTATGTATGGGGGGAAATAATTGCCCTCACTAAAGCTTTATCCATCCTTAGAGGATCAGGGGAGCATACAAGGAATAGTAATTAAGTTTCTAATTATTATTTTAATAAGAAAATTGCAAACAAATCTTAACAATTTTTCAGATAATTCGAGGTTTTCCAAACTGAACATTTCAAAATGTCAACTGTTTAGAACTTTGTGTTCCTGTGTTTTCCCTTTCCCCCTCCCCTTCACCAGTGAATGAACGATGCTCAGGGGTTTCACTCCATTTCTAGACCTCCTCTACCCTCCCCCCCATTGCTGTTATTCTCAGAAATTCCTCAGTTTTGAAAACATTACAGAGTAGTTCAAGAAAAAACGAAGGTCTATGCTCTGGCAGGCCCTGCCTCTTTTCCCCAAGCCCCAGCTGCCAAGACCCACACGGGGTAATGGCAGGCGGGCAGCAGCCAGACACCCACAGCCCCAGCAACACCTTCTCCCTCCCCTCTGCACCCTCTCTGCTGGTGGCCGGGGAGGGGAGCTTTGCTTAGGAGCAGCTCCTGCAACCCACCACCACCTGCACTCTTCCCCAGGGAAGAAGGATTCTGGAAGTTTTATGGGGTGATTTGAAGTGGCCAGAGCAGTTTGGAAAATCTGGGCATTTGCATTGCTCTCCTTTTCCCTGTCTTCAATGAAGTGTTACATGGAAAATGTAAATTGTCTTGAACAGAAAAAAAAAAGTAAAATAGGAACCTTGCACATGTCTGTAGAGTGAAATCCAGACTGCCTGACGAAAGGACCAACAATTAATTAAATGTTCGTTACAAACAAGGACTTAATCGTATTCTCATGTGTTACAAAAAATCAGTGCTGTCTTTAGACAGTTTGCTGATATTCAGTATGGAAAGTTTTCTTTAGAGTTGTTGTTGGGAAGAGGGTGGGGGGAATGCAGAGCCTGCCACTAGAGACATTCAGGAGTAGTTTTAGCAACAGCTGAATTATGAATCTGTGGCAGAAAAATCACTCCAATCCTTTCAAATTGCTATGTACTTAATAAAAGACAAAGCATTTAAAGGGAGAAAAGGTATCATAGAAAGAGTTTTCTTAAACTAATACAATCTGGAGTTGAGGAACTTGGAAGGTGTTTTATATGGATTTTTGTGGTTTTTAGCTGGGTGGCCAAAGTATACTACATTAACTTTAAGTCTGCACTTACAGACTGCAGCAGAGTGGAGAATAAACAATTAGGTTTGTTTGCTCTCTGAATTGTGATACTCTGGGTCTTTCATTGATTTAAAGGTATGTTGATCATATTTTATGCTTTGACAGCGCCTGCCAATCCATGATCTCAAATGCTTTACGGTAATTAATCAGTGAAACCCACAGACCCTTCCTCCCTCTTTAAGATGGATACAATAATGCTGAAAATGCAAATACTAAATATATATACATGCTAATGAAAAAAAAACCATAATAATGAAAAAATCTTACAAAATAAAAATCTTTTGCTGTGATAGGTAAGTGTTAGGAAACCTATTTTGTATATGGAGGAATAAAACCATAGAGAAGTTGATAGTCACAGCCAGTTAGCAGCAATGCAGCACAAAAAAGCTACAACCACTCTAGCAGTAACCACAGCTGGGACCCAGATTTTCAGAGGTGCCCCATACCCAGTAACTCCTGTGCTTCTTCAAGGAAATGCCCAAATAAAAAGAACTGGACTTGTAGTTCATATAAAAAGCTGTCTGCCAGTTCCCTTCTTTAGTTTCCAAACAAGGTTCCTCCCAGTCAGAGATTACAGGATATGAAAGGCTTGTTTCTGCTGTGATGGTAATGGGAAAATGTGGTAAGAAAAGGCTGAGAGAGGGCATATGCTGCTCCAGGCAATGCTAATGAGGGGGCCACTCATTAGCACAGTAGTCTTCCCTGTCATAAATCTGCCCCTGATTTGTTAATGTTTGCTAATATGTAGTTTACTGTAATAAATTAGAATAAATTGTACTAGCTAAATTGCCTGTGAAGTTGCAGTTTCCCTTTGCAAGACTGGAGCTGCCCGTGTGGTTGATGCACTCTTTCCATTCGGTCCTGCTCCACACTGCGTGGCTCCCTGCACCGCTGGCCCCAGCTCCACTCGCAGACCCGTGTGCACCCAGGAGGTCTAGGCAAAATGGAATCGCAACCATTGAGTTCCACTTGGTTTCATGCTGAAATCAAGCAAAGCCAGATGCTTTATTTTGAGAGAAGGTAATGAATAAAGTTACCAAATGAGGTTTCTGAGAAGTTTCCAGCCAACCTGGGTTGAGATTTGGAGTGTGTGTGCCTAGAACAAGATGTTAAGCCAAGACGGTACTGATCAGAAGTACCTCAAGCTCTTTTACCAGTGGGTACAGTAAATTGCTGATAGCAATTTTCTAGATCCATATGCTGCCATCACCACTGTTGACCACACAGAATCTACTTGGATGCATAGAAAATTTACACAGTTGCTCCTTAAGCTGCTCATTTTCTTAGGATCAAGTTTGACATTGCAGACAATAGCAAAAGGAAGGGAAAACTACTTTCTGCCATTGGCTGTGAATTCCCTTACACCACTGACACTTAAGTGAAGCACGTGATCTGGTTCAGGAAGCTAAAGAAGAAAATTATTCTTTTTTTTTTTTTCCCCCACAGGTTTAACACGCTGCTGACCCAGAAAGCTGAACCAGTTCATTTAAGAGACAAACAACTCACTGAAGTCAGCCAAAACACCACCAATTACGCAAGAGGAACAGAAGGAGCGTAAGTTCAGGGATAACAGGACTTTCTGTAAAGCAAAATTGCACCCTCAAAAATCCTATGTATTATTTAAATAGTCTGCAATCAGCAACATCCTTATTTAAATATCATTAACAGAATCCAGATGTAGTATCACAGAATCACAGAGCAGTTGAAGGTTGGAAGGGACCTCTGAAAGTCATTTGGTCCAACCCCCCTGCTCAAGCTGGGCCATCTAGAGCCGGCTGCCCAGGACCATGTCTCCAAGGATGGAGACTCCACAGCCTCCCTGGGCAACTTCTGTCACTCCTCAGTCACCCTCACAGTAAAAAGTTTTGGATGTTCAGAGGGAACCTCCTGTGTTTCAGGTTATGCCCATTGCCTCTGGTCATGTCACTGGGCACCACTGAAAAGAGCCTGGCTACCTCTTCTTTGCACCCTCCCTTCAGATATTTGCACACACTGATGAGACCCCCCTGAGCCTTCTCTTCTCGATGCTGACCAGTCCCAGCTCTCTCAGCCTTTACCCATGTGAAAGATGGTCCTAAAATTCTGTGAGGAAAATTTTTTCTATTCCTTCTCCTGTGAGGTCAGGTGATGGAAGACAGGATGCAGTGTGCATTAAAATCTATCAGTTGATCATACCGAGGTGTCTATGGGACATCTATATGTTTAAGCTACCTTTATAATAATTTGGAATCCTGTCTATATAATCAATAGAGTCTAAAGAGTGATTCATCCCATCCTAAAGTAACTGTCTAAAACAGGCGAGATGAACCATGCTCTAAAACTGCCTATTTCAATAAAGGAGGCATAGTGTAGTTATTTACACTGAAGGAGACTGAACTTGAACAAAATTAGTGTCTCTGTAAGTTAAATAGAATTCTGAAGTGGAATTTGTTAAAAATTATAAAATAAAAATACAACTGATGTGCTTGTTCTGCACAGAAGTTATGCAGGGGCTATTCTAAGGTGCTAAATTAGTGTCATGGTCCCTAAAAATAACTTTAAAACAGTTTTTCAAAAACTCTGTTCTCAGCTGCAGAAATTTCATGTCTTTGACATAACAAGGTTTAAAGGATCTGGTCTTTGAAAACAGGTCTCATAAAAAAAGGTTTCTCTGGCAAACAAATTTACTACAAATGCACTATTATTTGGCTAATGGTAAAATATTACAAATGTTGGCCTAGACCATAAAGATACTTATATCAGCCGCTGTTTCTGGGGTTATTTATGAAGTAGGATAGAACACAGGATAATTGTCATTGCAAGGAGGATACTTAGTGTATTGGATAGTGATCACCTAGCAACGTACTGTAGAGATTTAGTTTTGGTACACTGCTGTATTCTATTTTGTTTAATGAATAGTCTCTGGTTTGTCTGGTTTGTAACTTTTTGCACATGAAAGAAGTATATATAGTGGGAGAAAGGAGAAATTATGGATGAGCTTCAGAGAGACTTTGATAGGATACAGATTCAGCTTCCTTTTAATCATCTGGATATCATCTGGACAATCATCTGCTTCTTCACAAAAGAAAACAAACACTAGACATTTTTGGCACGAGATTTAAGTTGGCTGGTATTAAACAGCAGCTGTAGATCAAGTCCCTCCATAGTAACCCTCCCCCTCAATAGAGATTCTAATTTTAAATATTTAGGTTTCCATGTAGATGAGACTGTGTACTTCTGGAGACACACTCATGCATTTGTTTATAGAAAAGGGGTTGAGATGAAATTAGGTGTGTTTTATTATTTGAAGACTTGTTATACTTTGCCTGTCAGAAGAAGTTTAGCACTGTAATTAATGTTTCCATGAATTAAACACAGGAGTCTAGTACATACAGTGACAGTATTTAAGTAAAATATATCGTTGCTGTATCATTTGTTTAACAGACTTTGCCAGTTCATATTTCATGCTCATTTTGAATATTAGTGAATCTCCAGTTGTTCTTCCTTTAAAATATCATTGCTGCATTGCATGGGAAAGAAACATAAATCTATATTCTTACAAAGAACAAGAAAGTACTTTCAATATTCTCCAAGTACTCAGAATATTTGACATGGAGTCTAGGCCCTGATACGAATCTGGGGTTGCACCTCCAAGTATGCCTTTTTGGTCCTGGAAATAATTCCAAACATTGAAAACACTGAGTGTTGAAACATTGTTTTACACATCCTATTTCCTTTCAAAATACTGCAAATAATATTTAAAATATTTTTTGCCAGTTTACAAACATATAAGCCAATAGCTATATGGACAAATATGCTTTACTGGAAGATCTGACTTCAGATTTTCAAAATCTTAAGGCTCTGAAATGAAGAGAAAAATTTATCAAGACAGGTCAGCGCCTACCCACTCTCATTATTGTCAGTAAGGTCTTTGAAAATCCAGGTACTTCTGTACACATTGAAATGAGAAGTGCTAGATGTTGTGAAAATCTATCTGATAAAGTGAATGATCTTTCAATCCAGTTTCTTATGTCAGTGCACACTAATCAAAAGGATAAATCCAGCTCATTTTACTCTCACTTCATGTTCCATTAACTGTGAATTGGATATTGGGTCTTGAAGAATTTGTGACTTAAGTACTTCTCTGACATTGGATCTGGAGTAACAACAAAACTCAACTTACTAAAATTTTTCCCTGTGTGAAGAGGGCTGGAATCAGGCACCCTCTTTCAATATTCCGAAAGAAAACAGTGCAGTAGCTGAAACCAAAAGGAATGCAGGGGAGCCCATAGCAGCATCCAGTACAAAATGCATACAGAGGTTGTCTCAAGAGGTTCTACCCTTCAGAATCTAACCACAATGTTATTTTCTTGATAGAAGGTAAGTAAAGAAGGCAATGGTAATGACATGCAGGGAGATAGGGTCATGCTGACAGGAGGAGACAGATTTTAGGACAGACAAGGGCAGGAGAAATATAGTAGATTATAGGCTAGAAAATAAGATACAGAATATGAGGAGAGGTTTTTTATTTTACCTTTTCAACATTTTTTTCAATGGTTTAAGTCCTTTACTGCAGTTCACAATGCAGAGAGTCCAGAAGAAGTTTCAATGAAAGAGCTGACTCTATCTCTTCACAACTGTACTGTCTCCTGAGATGAAGAATACAGGACTAGCTTCACAGACCATTCCTTAAGGTTGTACCTAACAGCGGATGTTCAGCTATGAAGATTAAGGTTGTTTTATTCAGGCAGGAGGAACTACATTGTTTTGGGTCTTTTTAAGCCTTTCATTTTCAGTGAAAATTATGAGTGACACAAGAACAATTACAGTTATGATATACTTCATATTTCCAAAGCCAATTTCCAAAAGTATTCATGACTTCATGTTAGCCAGTTTTGCCACGTATATTTATCTCATTTACTATTGAAGCTATTAACTGACTAAGCCCACATTAAATTAAAAAGCTATAAAAGATTAACACATCATTTATTTTGAAATGCAAGCTTAATTGAACATATGTTTTGACCTAGAGAGTAGCTTGTTTGTTTACACGTAACCACACAATGTGCACGTGGTGAGATTGCCACATAAATGGACTGGGCAAATGAAGCGAACAGTCTAAATGATGAATTTGGTTTCCGCTCTTTCTGACCTTTTATTGTATCAGTGAGCGCAATATAGGCTTATCCGAGGTATGCAGTCAAGTGAACTTATTCCAGGAAAAGGTAGTAATGAAAACTGGAAAATAATAGAGAAATATATGAAAATTTCAGAACAGGTAATAGAAACAGTTTCTTTTCATAATTTTCTCCCAAATTCTTTTTCATTCTACATTCTAATTACTTTTCAAAGCCAGTGATTTAAACCTCCACATTTTAATCAGAAGAAACATAAAAGCTCTATGATGAAAAAAATGAATTGGGTAGCTATTTACCTCTTTGTCATTCCGACCAGTGGATCTTCTATGTCAAAATAATGTGTTGCTTAAATTGCTGACTAGTTTTCCTTAACTAGCCCATGGGGGTACTTGGTATCTGCAGAACATTACTCACACTGTATGTAACTTAATCTTTAACACAACAGACTTTTCCAAACAACAGTTTATAAACACGAGCCTTTCTGTTACTACTCCAAGGGCAAAGAACCAGATTTTTTTTTTTTTTTTAAATTGTACTGGCAACTCCTTTTCTCTTTTGAAATGTGTGAAGTCATTATAAATTTGCACCAGAGAACCTGAAAGTAGGGTTTTTCCCACAGTACAGCATAAATCAAGCTGTAGTATGGGTATGATCCGTGAGTCACACATGTTGAAGTTAGCATACATGCAGGCACAGAGCGCAGAGCTGCAACTGCTACGTGTGATATATCCTGACATCACGCTGCCGGTGGCAGTAACTAACAAGAAAAGGGTTGGTGACCCATGCCTGGATCATACAAGACTTGAGAACATATACACAGACAGCTATGCATCTGCATTTCCTTCATAGAAAGAAAAGCAATTTCAGGTGACCAATTTCTCAAGAGCCTAAACATGCAACTCTATGAAAATTTATTTAAGGACTCAGAAACCAGGGACTGAGTAAATCTATGTTCAGCTGTGTGCAAGGGAATGGACTTTATGAGCCAGATGGTCCTTCTCCATCATATGTTCCTTGTATGAGAATGGAGGCTAATATAAGTGATTTGAGTAACTGTCTTAAGATGTTACATTAACCGTAACAAATTCAGGCTTCTATTTTCAGTGTATAGTTTTGAATCACACCCCAGCTAGCTACTTCAAACAGTCAGAAATCAGCTCTGCAAAACCCCCCCGGGTCTCTTTTTGAATGAAAAAGAGACTTTTTATGGTGGAAAAGTCTCTTCCACATCATAACCAATGACTGTTGACACTAGAATAATTTGGTTTTATTCTGTTACAGTAGCAATAGTCAAAGAGTTATAATAAATGGACCCCAAAATTGTTACCATAAAATTCATTTAGACAAAAGAAAGTGGTTAAAATCTTTTTAATTGGACTACTTTAACATGCCCTCTGTTGCTATAGCACTTCCAGCAGAGCAACAGAAAATGGGAAAATATCCCAATACTGAGTTTAACTACAATTGATTTGCCTGACACTAGGTAGAATGAACGCAGCAGAAGACTATTATTACACATTGCTCATAAATTGACATGATCTAGCCACAAAGAGAGCACAAAAAGGATGCCTTTGCAATTATTTGTGGAAGAAAAACCTGTGTTCTACACTCACGCTACATGAGCAAGTAGTGTGGACCAGCAGGTGCAAACTGGTGCTGTACATATTTCAGACTGCTTCAGTGTGTCTTGG
>VYZV01022141.1:0-14521 GCA_013401275.1 Pandion haliaetus | reverse complement strand
AAATCAGAGAAAAAAAGGAAGAGATCAGATTCAACTTACATTAAGCGCTAGTATCTTGTTATATTTGAGACCAGGAAATATTCAAATGCTATTTCCCCCTCCCCATTAAAAACACAATGGTAGAAAAATGTTATTTTGTATGAAAGTCTTGTAGAATATTAAGAACCTGTTTTGTTCATAAAACATAAAGACAGTACAGTTTAAGCTAATACAGTATTGAGGGAAAAATACACATAATGCAACCAGCAATATTTTTTTCCTCCCTCAGCAGCATTTCCAAATATTGGCAGTTAAATATGTTATAGATTTATTCAGTTACTCTGTGAAGGATCAGGTAGTCTGTAATTAGTGTATACTTATTGCTTTAGGAAGGTCGGCTAATATGACTAATCTCTGATTGCTCAAGATATCCCCCTTTTTTGTAGGTTTTTTTAAACATTTCTTTCATTACCTTGTACCTTCAAGCCGTTTATTAAAAGCACAGATTTGCTAAATATTTATTTCAAGAAAGGAAATTAAAACAGTGTGCAAATTAAAGAAAAAACATATTTCCTATAAAGCTCATTGACTGTGCTCGATTTATTAGAAGACAAGAGAGTTGTATGTATAAACTACCTGCTCACAAGAGCTGTAAAACTACATTTCCTAGCTCTAGTCACAGACACTACATCCAACAGTTACTGCTTCTAGTAGGGGGTTTTTGTAACCTGCACTGTTTGGAGAACAGGAAACTTGTCCAAAAATCTAAATTCATGTAAGTTGACAGAAGAATGACATGATTTTATTAGCAAACAGTGAACATCAACTGATTTTTTTTTATGTAATCTGTAAGATCCAATTTTAAGATATTTTATTCATTAAATAATTGATATTAGAAAATATATTCTTGCACTACTTTATTTTGAAATTATAAGCCCTACTTTTAACCTTTTTTTTCCTCCCCTTCACAAGGGCATGCAGCAACTAATTCAGTTTTACAACTGACAATATGAAGAATACAGTTGACCGGGTATCTTTCTAGCTGTATGACCTACAAGCAGCAGGATGCATCACTAAAATGTATTCTTAAGACATAAAGGAATTAGAAACAAAACATGGAACACACTTGTATTACCATTTACGTGCATGACACTCAACAATATACATGGAAGACTAACACATCTGCTCAGATTTTCATTAAAAGAAGAGTGCAATGATTGATTCTTAAAATGGTGAGCATTTCTTAAAGAGGGATTTATAATTTAAAACCAGAATTGTGGAAACTACTGATGCATGAAGAAACAATGAAACATGAATTCCCAAAAGGAGAATATGCATACTTCACCAGCAAGCTGAATAAGGGTTTAACCAAGTTTTTTCTATACTACTTATTTAATAACTTATTTGTCATAATGACTAATGGATATTTTTCTCTCAATTTTATGGTCTGTTATGTATTCTCCTTAAATGAAAATAAACCAAATTAGGTAACTCATGATCACTCTCAAAGCACATGAACTGGATTTTATGATGTATAGCAACTTCTTTGACTAAGCCATCACTCAAAAGTAATCAGCAGGAATATTACAGAAAGAAATATGCAACCATAAACTAAAGGATGTCTACATACACTCTGAACACAGAGATCAGAAATTATTTTTTTTAAACCTGGAAAATAAAAACAGGCTACTACAAAATGCAACAGGGGAAAGAAATTAACATCACTTAAAAGAAGGTTTATTTCTTATTGCTGACTTGAAACTCAGAACAGACACGCAGAATATGCACTGGTCTGTAGAAGTATCTCAGGCAATTAAGAAGTCCCCATGTTTAATCAGAATTTTTTGCTGCTGAAGTGCTGGAACAAAAAAAAGAAAAAAAAAAAACCTGCAAGGAACGAAATAAGAGCCCAGCTACTACTTGGTTTCCAGGTTACAGTGCATGTCAAATATCTGTCAGTGACACCATGTATCAATTTATGACAAGCTGCTGCAATGATGTGAAAGGCCCTTGAGGCACAGAGAACAGGTAGGTCAGCAGTTGCATGCACCCCACCTCTGCTCAGCATTTGCAAGGGAACAGGCACTGTCCAGAAAGGTGGTGCACTGGGTAAATTAGCTCCCTGCCTTGACATTTCTGCTTTTATTTAACTGAAATCTAATCAATGCAACAAGGAGGTGATGTTTAATCTGTTCATAAGACTTAGCACATCTGAAGTTTTGTTTTCACAAAGTATCAGTTGGCATAATGTTAGAGTTAGGACTGTCATTTGTTTTAGCAGATCTGCTTTTGATTTCCTCCTAGCTTTTGCTAATACGAAAGAACTCCATTTATCCAGTAATGGATTTGGAATGGTTTCTTGAAATCCATTCACATCCAGGACAGCGTACACAGAGGAAATCATATTCCTGAGGGTTAATATAAACCTAACAGAGGTTGCCTAAATCAGAAATTAAACAAAGCTTTTGAAATATTTCTTGTTTCATTTCACACCTGAGACTAATACCTTCTAATTTACATCTTTTGTATTTAAGAGGTACATGTGAAATAACTGTTGAAGCATACCAAGAATCATACAATTTGTAATTAATAGTATTGTGCAATTGAGGCTTTTCAGAACTGCAGATGAAATCCATTTGCATATTGTATCCCAAGTGTGCTTAATTCATACTTCCATTAAAAAAGAACTCATTTTTGTTCACCTTAGTGCTATCCATTTTTAATGTATTCAGAATGGAACAAAGGTCTGCTATTAAATTTATTTTTTTGCCAAGTATGTCCCCTCTTAAATTTAAAGCTACCTAAAAAAAAACCAACCCTCAAGTGTCATAACAAGAAACTGAATAATCTCTCTTTTATTTATTCATTTCATTACAAACTGAAAGCTGGCTGACAATGTAAATAATACAAACATCAGGTACTACATGCAGATGCTACATTTACAACCTATCAGGATGTGTAAAACAAAGCAGATGAGCCACAAAATAAAAAATCTCCTAGATATAATAGATGTTGCTGGTTTTGAACCTTACTTATTCCTAAGCAAACATGCTATGTATATAAATCTGTTGGATTTAATTGCAGTTTGTGTTTAAAAAAAAAGGCAAAACAAAAACCCCTGAAAGAGACAATTTTCTTTTTAAGTTATTATTTTCTAAAATTATTCCATTAAATCTATTCTGGAATAAAATTAAATAAATACTCTTCCATTCCACTCCATGTAGGCACTGATTTCTTGAAGAAACTGAATATTCAAATCAGAAAAAGGAAATGTATTTTTATAATAAACTCCATTCCCACAAACCCACATAAGTTTTGCACTTGAAATTATATATACTTATATAAAATTGTTGTAGTGGAAAGTTTCATACATCTAGATGCACACAAGATAAAAGTGAACCGAAGTCGTCAAGCTCTGTAAAAATCTGCTAAATTACAGAACATCAACTTTCAGCCCACAACACTATTGCAAACTCTTTTTAAGAAAGATGCTGCTAAATTGCCATAAATAATTTAAATGTTCTTTTTATAATACATAAGTAACAGTGTTCCATGTTCCTATCACTTTCTTTTTCCACAGGAGCATTTTTTAAATGATCTTGAGTACTAATTTGTTAACATTCTTCTAAAATGACCCTCAATGCAATACAAAAGCAATGCACAAGTGTAGCTTATTCAACAAATGGGCCCTTTGTAAAAAACACATTACTATAAATAAAGCCTTGTCTCCCTAAGTGGAAGCTTTTCACTCTTTTTTTTTTTTTTAAACAAATCCAGCTTTCCTTTAAAAAGGAAAGACCTTATTCTAGATCCTCAGGCTTTTGAGTCCATGCCAACTAAAGCTCTAAACATACAGTAAATCAAAGAGTTTGATAGAATAGATGCTCACTTTTTCTCCCTCCTCCTCCTCCCCCAGTATTTATGTACAATAAGTAGTAAAAAAAGAAATCAAATAGTTCCATATTTTATTTCACCTTTCAGGAGAAAAAACAACTGCAACAAAAGAATGTGTTTCTCCCCCATTCTGGAAGTCAACATGCAGTCTGAATCCAACATTACAGTTCGAGATGCCATTGATGACATCGATACCAACATGTACCAACCACTGTCATATCCATTAAGCTTTCAAGTTTCTCTCACTGGATTTTTGATGTTAGAAATTGTTTTGGGACTTGGCAGCAACCTCACCGTGCTGGTACTTTACTGTATGAAATCCAACTTAATCAATTCTGTCAGTAACATAATTACAATGAACCTTCATGTACTTGATGTAATAATTTGTGTGGGATGTATTCCTCTAACTATAGTTATCCTTCTGCTTTCACTGGAGAGTAACACTGCTCTCATCTGCTGTTTCCACGAGGCTTGTGTCTCTTTTGCAAGCGTTTCAACTGCAATCAACGTCTTTGCTATCACCCTGGACCGATACGACATCTCTGTAAAACCTGCGAATCGAATTCTGACCATGGGAAGGGCTGTGATATTAATGACATCAATATGGATCATTTCACTTTTTTCCTTCCTGATTCCTTTCATTGAAGTCAACTTTTTCAGTCTTCGAAGCGCAACTACTTGGGAAAACAAGACACTTTTGTGCGTGAGTACAAACGAGTACCACACTGAGCTAGGAATGTACTACCACCTTCTCGTTCAGATTCCAATCTTCTTCTTCACTGTTATAGTAATGCTAATTACATACACCAAAATACTTCAGGCTCTAAATATTCGGATTGGTACAAGATTTACAACAGGACAAAAGAAGAAAGCTAGAAAGAAAAAAACTATTTCTTTGACCACTCAGCATGAGACTACAGACGTGTCCCACAGCAGTGGAGGAAGAAATGTCGTGTTTGGCGTAAGGACTTCTGTGTCGGTCATAATTGCTCTACGCCGAGCTGTAAAACGACACCGGGAGCGACGAGAACGGCAAAAGAGAGTCTTCAGAATGTCCCTCTTGATTATCTCAACATTCCTTCTCTGCTGGACACCCATCTCTGTTTTAAACACCACCATCTTATGTTTGGGCCCAAGTGACCTTTTGGTAAAGTTGCGATTATGTTTTCTAGTAATGGCATATGGAACAACTATATTTCACCCTCTACTTTATGCATTCACAAGGCAAAAGTTCCAGAAAGTTCTGAAAAGTAAGATGAAAAAGCGAGTTGTTTCAATAGTAGAAGCAGATCCCATGCCAAATAACGCTGTAATACACAACTCATGGATAGAGCCTAAAAGGAACAAAAAGATTACCTTTGAAGACAACGAAGTAAGGCAGAAATGTTTAGTACCTCAGGTTGTCACTGACTAGATTTCAGTATTCACCAAAACACATCGGCAGAATATTTGAACAAATTGTAGAAAAATACTGCCAAATAAGAAAAACTTTTTTTAACTATTGGCAAGACTGTAAATTTTCAATATATATGTTAAATAGAGTAGGTCTTGTATATTCAGTTTCTTCATTATGTAAGATATATGTTGCATGGCCGTTTGTTAGCGTAACACCATGTGTATATTTGTCAAAAATATTCAAGTCCTCTTTTTTAGAAAAATAAATAGCCTTAAAGAAGTGCAAACTTTTAAAAATATTTGTATGGCTCAGTTTCTCTATAAATATAAAGGAATTTTTAAACAAAAATTCCACTCGGGAATACTTTTCTAAAGCACAAATTCAACATTTTGCATGATATGGTATTTTTAAATTTAATTCATAAACAGTATTGATCAGAGATATTCTGAATGCTACACAGCTACAGCTTGGACACATTTTTACCTCACATTTAGATAGCTTCTTATTTCAAACTTCTCTAGCATGCAATTACCATGCATGTGTAGACAAAGCCATTTATGTGATGTCCTTCAATTAACGGTTCAGAATCATGTAATTTTGATGGGGGTGGGGTGGGAATCATGTTGGTCCAAAAACTGACAGTACTTTTAAGAAAAGTAAAAAGTCTTGCATACACAATCTCAGATACACAGTTTCTACATAGAAAATACACATCGTTGAATAATTACACAGGAGGGGTGGAGGGGGTAAGGGGAAAAGACAGACTAAATGAAGGCAAAAACCACAGACAAGAAAGTTATTAGTCTTGATGCTAAAAGACAACCAACGCACAAAGCCATTCCTGTGCAAAGGCTTAGATTTTCATACTGAAGGGGTTTAGCTAGACCTCTAGCGTGACATGGGGACCTTTTATACAGAGGTTTTTCATTCATACCATCTATCTACATAGACAGATATGGCTGTCAAGTGCCACAGCTAAAGTAAGGTAATTTTCTTGTCCTCAATAACTTTTGTACTATTTTGACTTCACTTCTCCTTCAATGATGTTCAGTTCTAGCCATGCAACTGCTTTGTCAGAAACCAACCACCAACACTGCTAGCTTTCCTATTTCTGCATTTCCGGATTGCCATGGTATACCATCATTCTATAGCCTATTTTTCTATTTCATCTTGTCCCTGCAGTGAAGAATCAAGAAGCCTTAAGAAGTCATCATCATCCATAGCACTGTAAGCAAGAATTAACAAACTTTTATTTGGATTAATATCTTGAGTGGTTTGCATTATCCCATGCTTAAAAAATTCCTAATTTCAGAGAACAGTGGCTACATTCATTGACTTAGTTACCAGTTATGGGGGGAGGGGGAAACAAAACAAAAACCTGCAAAATCAATTAGCATGATTTCACTTGTCTTGTTACATAAACAGCTCAGTGTGTCACCAGCTACCAGTATAATTAAAAGGCTAATTCTTAATAAGTATTGGCTTCTATTAAAAAAAAAAAAAAGCAGACCATATCCTTGAATATGAGAGCTAGTTTGACTAAATATTACATAAAAAATAAGGATTTCTGATGCACTTTTCTGAAGTTGCATATTAAAAAAAAAAGTGTGGTTTTAAGGGAGCAAAAAGCTATTTTCCATTACATTATTAATCATATGTGTATTGCCAAAATTGGTTTTGTGGTTAAATAAAAGCAGTACTTGTAATGTACCTTAGTTTACTTAGACTCATGCCTTAGCTTACCAGAACAGATGACTCAAAAAAATAATACTACAGCTCCATATTCCACAAAGACCAGCCACTTAAAATCATCCAAATTCTACCTAGAAGTTTTATTATCTGATAACAGTTCACTGTCTAAAATGACTGTGTAACATATATTCAAACATAATTTCACTGGCTTTTTTCTAAAAGCTAGCCCAATGACACCTACATTCAAGCGTACCCACTTACAGTGCTGACTTCATCCAAGATATCCCTCGTTTCCTACATGAATTGAAATCCTTCATCTTATTTGAGAGGTTGCAGGGGGGGGCAGTAAACTATGCAAGATTTTTTTTTTTTTTTAAACCCATATGTTCCAAATTTATCACTTCAAAAACATTCTTTCAGGAATAAGCTCTTCTGAAAAGAAATGTGTCCAAAAAAACCTAAGCTGGAACAATCTTTTTTTTTCTTTTTTGTAACACTTCTTTCTTTCTCTGTCTAGCTATCCTCTGTATTGTGAATACTAGAAGGATGAGAAAGTGGGATCTCTAGGGTTAATAGCATAATATGATTTCACTGATTACTTACCTTCCAATAAAACATTCTTAAATCAATTAAAAATACAATTCATTTATTTAAAAAGGAAAAAAAAAAATCATAATGACCACAACACATGAATAAGCTTACATCATGTCTTTATCTGAAGTAAGCATTTAAGAAAAGCTTTCAGACTTGAAAGGTTTCTTGACAACATGACTTTACTTTTTAAAATTAAATAAATCCTCAAGAATTACATGTTTAGTGTTAAAAGCTCATTCATTAGAAAGTCAGATTCAATGAAGCAGTACATTGTAACAAAGAAAATGAAGCCTAGGAATTAGTCAGAGAGATTAAGTCAGGTTTTAAAGTCTATGTCGATCACAGTCATTGATTACCTTTAAGAATATAAGCAAGTTCATTTTTACGTTTACTATTCTTCATCTTTCATTAAATAAAAAAAAAAGAAAACAAAAAAAAACCAACAACAAACTTACACCATGTTGGAGTATACTTTGAGGTCTGCAGAAGAAAATCCTGCATAGAGCAGGGAGTAATACAAGTAATAATATCTGCAATCCTATATACACACAGGAGTCATTATAAAACAGAATCATACATGATCTGTACCACAAAGACAGATTTAACACAAATAAGACAAAATAAAGAGCAACTAGTGAAGGAACACTGTATATCCTACAGATACAGAAGAGGATTTTAGGAGGGATATGAAGGTGTGCCGTGGGTGCTTGACAGACAGACTAATACAGAACACAAAAATAGGCAGCATCGCTGGAGAAAAAAGGACAAATATATGCCATAGTATTGTTCAATAAAAGCCCACTACATTCTTAAAAATTATCTCACCACAGTGAGTCATTAGTTCAATTACATTTCACACCACTCAGCCTAAGGCAAGTAGAATTGTACAGGACTCTAAAAATATCAATTCCAGCAAATACATCTCAAACACAAGCAACCACCAAGTTTCCACATGTCCTCTGTCCCTTCAGTATTAGCTGGTATCTGACTATGTTGTCTTTTAACTTCAAATGCATTTCCATTTAATTTTACATTGTAAAATGAGGTTAGTTCACACTAAAAATACAAAAAAGCTGACTACAGTGCCAGCATCTATTGGAATACTCAAGAAGCACACCTTAACAGAATAGCACATCACAAACCAGTGAAACAGAAATGTAAATACATCACAAATACCTAGTTTCAAGTTGGCAACAATGCAGGCACTGCTACATGGTCAGTTCTGTTTACTTCACTAGTGCCAGGGGAATAGGAATTAATTTAGTGATTTCTAAATATATTACATAAAAAATGTATGCATCCAGATACATATTAGATCAATACACCTCTCTTCCTTCATTGTTACATAAATGCACACATGTACTTAATAATTATACATTCATACGCACCAGAAGTGGAGTTCAACATTAGCATCTACTTTATATTTATATGGAGGCATTTGTGGTAGGAGTATTTTTGAACTGGACAGACAGGAACTATGCCCCACCACGCATACACTTAAACGCCTTCTCTTCCCCCACCACTTCTTTTTTTTTTTTTTCTTTTTAAATGAAATAATACATTCAACAAGCTATATAATTTACCTGGGCACAAGGAAGAATTTTTCTGCTCTGTTAACTGTTATGTATGTCATATTGCAACGCACTTAATAGCTCTTTTTCAACATCAATGTACGTGGTAGTCATCAGAATTCTCTTTTTCAACATCAATGTATGTGCTAGTCATCAGAATTCTTTGATAGATTAATATTTTAGGCATATGTTTGTTTCCTCTGAAGAAAGTGTTTTAGTTACCAATTGCCATTAAACTCTTTTAAAAGGACAGAATACAGCATTCTTTAGCAAAGTTTCAACGTAGTATTAAAAAATACAGAATACACTAACTTACCCTTCCCTCCCCCATTGTTCAAACAAAATATCTCCAACATATAGCTAAGGACAATCAGCTTCTGTCTTAAAACCTTCCAGCTTTATAACAGCCAAATTCCACTCCCACTTCACACATTCTGTTGTAATATCACTGAATTTATTTGTCTTGCATCACAGGAGAAAAGAATCTGACTCTGTAATTACCTTCTCCTTTTTCTACTTCATAGAACACTCATGCAATTCAAGAAGCAAAATTAAACACAGGGTTTGGGCTTTGTTTTGCTGGGGGGAAAGAAGAAAGAAGGAGGGGAAAGAAGAAAGAAGGAGGGGAAAGAAGAAAGAAGGAGGGGAAAGACGATAAAAAGCCAAAAAAAAAAGAAGACGATAAAAAGCCAAAAAAAAAAGAAAACGCAAAAAAGCCAAAAAAAAAAAGAAGNAAATTTTTAATGGGAAAAACCAAAAAAAAAAAAAAAAAGAAAAAAAAGCAAAAAAAAAAAGAAGACGATAAAGAGCAAAAAAAAAAGAAGACAACCCAGACATAATAACTAACTAATAGGAAAATCAAAATTGACTCGTAACCAATGAGTGTTAAAGAAGAAGGATGTGAAGTAAGTGGAGAGTATAGGTCAGAAGGAAAAGGCAGAAGAAGTTGGAAGGAACCAGTGTAAGGCAGCTATGGCCATCAGGACCACAGAAAGGTGGAGGGCGACACGCACCTGCCATGGAAAGAATACTAACCTTATTTTTTTAGATTATAATAAACAAAAATACAAGAAGAACTTATCTTTGAATCATCAGGTGTGATAAGTGGTTTTGCCAGAATCTCTGGGAGGAGAGGGGCGAATAACAGGAACAGCAACTCCAGAAAAGACTTTTGATTTAACAAATTATACACAGAGTAACAGACACACCAAGAACATGCATCATTCTACCACCTCTGTTCCTAGAGATAAACTACACATTTTACCCTGGACAAAGTACCTACAAAGTACATGCATTACAAGTACAGACCTGAAAAGAAAATGTTATTAGATTTCTGTTCCCAGTGATAATTTTAAAAAATACTATTGAATTTTCCCTCAAATCAGTGTTGGTCAGGTAACTTCAGCCTGTCTTGATGCTTCAAGTGTGTTTCACTACCACAGTATGTTTTCAATTACTGCTTCTTTATCTCAATTTAATTATTTTTGTAGAGTAATAAAATGAAGGAGAAGTATCATTAGACATCTTTATGTTCTTTACTAAAATTACACTTCAGTGATTATTATAAATTGAGCCAGAATGGAAGAAATATTTTCCTGTGCATCTACTTGTACTTTATAGATTCCTGTATCAGCTGTTTTCCTATTTTACAAAGAAATTCTCACACAATGGAAAGAAATACAGTTGAAATGAAAAAAACTATAGATTTACAGTGGAAGGTCTATGGTACGTATAGAACCTGAAATTATTAAAACATAATTTTTTTTTAATAGTTTGAATAAATTATATCCTTTGAATATAAGCATTTCTATATCCTCATTCTGATTCCTGACACCGCGCAGCCAGGCAAGCAGGCGGGCAGGCTGACGGCACAAAGCTGTTGGCAAACAGTACACCCCTGTTTCCTTTCCAAGCTGGGTTTTTGGAAATATACTTTTGGTTTCTGTTACCCTGCTATGATCTCCAACTTCCTACCCTATCTTGCAACACTTTAACTTGATACCATATCTGATAAACAAATCAATGTCACTGCTGAAACATTATTGCTGTAAAATCTGTCACTCTGGCTCTGTCAGACTTATTAACAGAGCAATATTAGCACAGCTTTACTTTCAACTAGTACTAGGATCTCTCACAATCTGTTGTGAGACTTTACTTCAAATTAAACTCAATTTAAACTCAATTAGTAGGGGGGAAAAAAGCACAATAACTGATGACAGCCTATTGCTACTCTGCATCATGGTTTTCTTCCATATCTTATTTCAAGATATTTCTCATAAACCCCTGTCACAAATAAACAGAGAAGGAAGAAGGAAGAAGTAGATAAAAAGGACAGCTTCCCTCATTAGTATATTATTACAAATATCAGTGATACTTCGGGCACCAGGTTGCATTTACCACTGTGTTGAAAACATGCATAAGGAAAAAGAAAATGGGAAAGGAACACTATTTGTAATGTATGTATCATCACAAAACAAGAGGTAAATCTTGAGCACTGCTGTTGTAAAACACCTTAACAATAATGAGGAAGATTCCTGCTAACAGCTCTAATAGCTAGTGAGACCTATCAGTGAATGAAACTGAACAAAATAAAAGATGAAAAAAGAATTTGTGGGCAAAGCAAAGGTTTTAACAAAGTTATGTGGTTCAATAACAACAACAGGGGTTTCCACAGACTAAACACCTAACCCAAAAAGAACTCTCATGGAAAACTAATTTTTTGTGTTTTGCCAAAATACCACAAACCTGCACATATATGGAGTACAATATAGCTAAAATAAGATTTAGCATATGTATTTGTTCCTGCTGCAGTCAGTAAGGTATTTCATGAGAGATTTTTTTTCAGATACAACAGACTTTCTAGGAGTATATTTGCATGTAATAAACCCAAGAGTGTTATTTGAATTATAAATTCATCTTCTGAGTAGTTACAAGCAAACATCAAATCATAAGAAATTTCCAAATTCAGTGAATCACTCCTTTTTCTATGTTTAAATGGGAACAAACATTTAAGTTTAATAATTTTGATCATACAAGGTTATATGCCCATAAATATAAAATGGAGCTACACAGCTCATCTGCAGTTGTATCAAACATAGATAAAGCACACAAAAGTACACATAAGACAAGTTAAAGACATCTTGAAAAAGATTAATGTATTCAGAAGCTTCTAACAAATCTTGCCTCAGTTGTACAGCTTAAAGTGCTGATTCCAGAAGCAGTTTAAATAAAGTGGAATAAAAGTGGGAAATTTTTGATTCAGTCACTGAGACTTTGTTATGCCCCAATTTTGTTTCTGTTAAAAATCTCAAGTTTCAACTACATCTTTAGTTTGCAAGTTAGGTCAGCTAAAAATTGAGGGGGGGGCAGATCTCTCTGGAATTGTAGACAATCTGCCATAGGAACAGTATGTTTTCAAAATAATAGGATGTTCTTTCTTTTAATGAGGTTAGGTCTTCACATCTTTCCTTGAAATGACATGAAAAGAGATACGAGACCATGCTGTTCTTCAGCTGAAGAGGGTCTACCTTTAACAAAACAAAGCCAGGAATCAGATTTGGTGCCTGTGAGCAAGGGAAGGTTGGACCTGAATGGTAAACAAATAAAAAGACTGGACTACTTTACTTTTCAAACCATAACTGAGAAGTGTCCATAAAATTCTTGATGAGACTAATATTTTAAAATTATGTCCATGAGTTGGGAGACAAAGGAAAAACTACTCCTGTGAAAACAGCCTATTTTTAAAGCTGTTTCCCATATGCAAGAATTAAATCTTACTCTACATTACTCACTACTTTGTATTACATACAGCAACACCTTCACTGATCTTTAAGGCAAGGCAGAAATGACAGTTACAGAAATACTGGCTCCCATCCAGGACCTGAACAAAGATTATACTTCAGTCTTCTTTTCACAGCTATTTGGTTAGATTTTTTTAACCTCAACTGGCTCACACTTTAATTAGAAATGAACAGAATAAAATTGGTTATTATGTTTAAGATTTGAACAACCAGTATTTACTTGAGGAATTACAACAAAATTGTGTACACAATCTCATTTTTCAATTATTTTATACTTCTCAATTCGCCAGGCCTCATTTTCCAGTCCTTAGCTCCTGTCATTTCTCTCTCCACCAATCAAAGAGCTCTTCTGCGACCCTTTATTTTCTCCCCATGAATGCACCTCTACAGTCTTAATCTTCAAGAAAAAGAGCCCATTTAATCTCCTACTGTGACATGTATAATTGCATTTATTCACAGGTATCCACAAAACTATGTTTTTATCTGTACAGTACAATTCCCTATACCAATTGCAGAAGTACAGATTTGCCTGACATAGCTGCATGAATGCTAGAACAGACACAACATTGGTAAAGCAATCGCAGCATGGATACAGTCCAATTCCAAGGCGCTATGGAAGTTTAGTACCATATTTTCATAACTGTAAAAACAGAGATCGTACTTTTTTCTTTTTTTTTTTTAATTTAAAAAAGCATGTTATGTGTACCTGTTGAACATTTAAGGTGCTCTGCCCATTCATAGCTGCTTCTCCTCCAGCAGTCTACCTGCATCTGAGGCACACACCCATAGAAAATTACCACTACTTTACTTACTTCTGTTCCTCTCATCCAGCTCCATGAGTAACACAAGTGTCTACCAAAAATGTACAGCAACTGTGAGGTGAGAAGATGGCTTATTTAAATGCTTACTTAGGGGAACAATACCTTAAGGGAGATTGAAGTAATCTAAATTGCAGATTATGCACATAAAATAAATCTATAATGCATCTACACAAATTCTTTAATCAACTAAGTAATCAAAACACACAAATTTGTTTGACAACACTTATTTTCCATAAAAATGTAATTGACTATCATTAATTCAGCTTTACAGCCCTGAATTCTTCTTTCAAATGAATTAAAACGTCTCTACTATTTTTCTACAGCAGCTCTGTGTCTGACTTTGATTTCAACAGAAGTACCCTGTTTCTCCTTCTGAATGTTGGAACAACACAGGTTGGACTTTCCCCTTCCCCATCCAGGAGGAGTTACAAATGAATGGCTCTGGGAAGTTATACATTGGTGTAACATCCTTCTTAGTTATTGCTAGATTACATGGTACCCTTACTTTAAGGAAGAACGAATTACCCTGCCTCCAAAAATAAAGCAAGAGCATTTACTGAAAAACCTTCCTACTCTAAATCTGGAAACCTGTATATTAATAAGATTATTTCATGATAGGTGTCNTGCATTCAGTTGTGTTTACACATTGTTTTCCAATTATGGTTGTTGTCTTTGCTTTGTTACTACATTAGAACGGGCCTTTAGCCAGGACTACCCTCTTTCTTGATTGCCAAAAAGCCAGTATTTCACTACCTAATATAGTCTTCTCAGGAA
>VYZV01022140.1:7935-20468 GCA_013401275.1 Pandion haliaetus | reverse complement strand
TAGAGTCTAAATCTTTGTATGTCAGCAGTTAGAACTGGGAGAATTTCTAATACAGAGATACAGTATAGAACAATATAGAGGTCTAATGATCATATTCTTTATCATATTGACTGCTACCTGTCTGCACAACACTTTGAACTACTGCATCCATATAAGCAAGTTTGAAACCTCTAAAACAAGACAGGATGCTTTGCTGCAAGAATACAGTCAACCTATACTACAGCCTTACAGAATATGGTTATCCCTAGTGTAGGAATTCCTGGCTAAAATGATTTTGTCTGTGTTACGCAAAAAGTAGTACATGTTGGATTGGTAACTTCTATAGTCCTTAAAGATTAGTCAGGCTCTGGACACTATCATTTGCCATTCTGGGGCACATGCTCAGTGGACTTCAAGGGGTCACTGATTTATATAAGCAGAAGGTCTGGCAGGCTTTGGTTATGTGAGTGGAACTTAAATCATTCTCAAGAAAACAAAACTGAAATGAGCACTAATGTAAAATCCCTACATTTTAATGTAGTTCTGATGTGGGTATAAATATGCTTGTGTGCCCAAACCAAGATGGTTGGTGGCTTTAGCAAAGTGTGTCTATATTTTCTGGGTTTATTCATAATTCATTTATTAATAAAGATTTCAGCTGTGGTGGAGTCTTTATCCTACCATAACAGGAGCTCCTGGCTTCATAACTTCACTGGGGCAACCTAAATGATGAATATGAGCTGAAGAATAGAAGCCAAATTCTTCTAGGCACTGTGTATTTGTGCTTGCCAGAAAAATTATGGCTGCTCGAAGGAGCTGGAGATGGAAAGTAGCCACCTCTGTTTTGGCACTTCTCAAAGTCCACTGAGGCCACTATTCAAGCCTTTCATACTTGGACCTATATAAGTACCTTCTGAAGCTGGATACAGGTATTGGGGGGCAGCAGAGACTGCTTATTTATGAGTTACGTAGCAGTCCCTGATGCAGCAGTTGCCATAATGCATAGCCTCAATGCAGTTTATTCATACTCCTGGCAAGAATTATCCTCATGGGGAGCTGTGCTTTTGGATGTTGCTGGCCAGAATATGAGCATACTTTACCGCTTCTCTTGCAGAGTATGAGTATATTCACTCTGGGGGCAGTTTTAGCATTTGGCCTTACGCCTGGACATCATTACTATTGGGCACTTACACTGAACACAATCATGCTGACCAAAGTCTGTACTGAAAAGATTACATTCTCCCAAACCAATATTTTCAATTTGGCCCTCATGCTTCTGACAGCAGGAAACTTTTGGAAACACCATAGGCAGTGTTTGTTGTAAACAGCATTACCTGAAAAACCTGGTGAATATCACAGGTTTCATGAAAGCAAGATAATATAAAATACGGTACCCTCTGGTTAAATGGGATGAGCTGAAGTGAAGCAGTTAAACAATATGTGCTTCACATGGCACAAAAGCTCAAACTGCCTTTAAGCAGCTCTTCTAAGAAAGCACCTGGTTAAAGAGTGTGGGGCAAACCGACGGAATTTACTTTAACTACAGAGAAGAATATTTTCCTGCTTATACTGCAGACAGGTTTACTTTTTTAAAATTTAAAAATGTTATTCTACTTAGAAATGGGACTGACAAACAGGCAGCAACACCACATGCGAGTATACCCTGAATCTAAAAGGGGAGGGAGCTTTGAATTTCAACCTGCAAGTATTCCTATTCATATCACAATTGCAGTAAAGTGTTTTGCTATATCTGGGAATAAAGAAGTATAAAACAGCTATAAAACTTGGGTACAAATCTGAATATTACCACATTTATGGCATCTCAAGGCATTGGATTTCCAGAAACTGTACTTGTTAGTTTGCTTGGCAGAGGGGATTGACTGAAAAAAATACGATCATCCTCCTGCAACAAAACATTTACTTACTTGCTGAACTTAAAGCATTTCTGTGGTTGCAGTGGCTTCTATGGGACTATTCCCATACCATAATCTTAAGCACATAATTAAGGGCTTTATTGGATCAGCGCCTGAACAACCAGTGCTGATTTCTATTGAATGCACATTATGTTAGGGACCAATTGTAAGCTCATTAAAATGAACAGAAAGGATCCAGCAGACATTGGATCAAGCCTCATCTCAGGACATCCATGAGAGAAACAACATTGCCTTTGTTTACTCTTTCGCAGGTTACTGAGTTCCCAGACTTTGAGTCATTGATTACATCATATTATCAATGAAGTTAAAGATTTGCCATCTGCTTAAATGGGTACAGCATAAGGCATGAGGAAACAAAAAGCAGAATCATGTACAATTTGTGATTCTGGGCGTTGGGTACTTAGAAGCAAACGAGAAAGCAGACATGCTTATGAATTCATGGACGCAGAATAGCCCCTGTTTTAAGAGCACTGTGTGTGCCATGCAATGTGTTTGATAACATATATTGCATTTCTTTGGAACAGCACTGGATATGACTTTTACCCTCCCTCTCCTTCCCTCAATGCCCAGACTAATAAATCTCCCATTTGTCTCACCTGTAGTTACCATAAAGCTGTTCTCAACAGTGTTAACATCTGCCATGGTCATTCTTCTGGGGTGAGAAAGGCAGAACATTTTCATTGCTCATTCATTTGTGAACACTAGTTAAGTAAAGCTGTCACTTGTGTCCAATTATGGGTGAGGATTTTATAGCACAGTCTCCTTCCTAAAGCTAAACTGACATGGCCAAGCCCCATCTTACAGGCATTCTTAAATTCTTCTCAGCCATATTTAAAATCCTTATGCTAAGAGGTGGCAGGTGCCATGTGTTTTCACAGCTACATTAACAAATGCAATTTTGTGGCAACTTGACCGTGCCAGTGAAGCAGTAAATTTCTGTAATCTCTGTGGTTAAGAATTTCACACAGGACTTTGCTGGGAATATGTAAAGCCCATTAGTACAACAGCACGATGAAGATAAAATTAAAATACCTTTACAGTAAAAGCCAAAAAAAAAAAAAAAAAGAGTAAAGTCTGGGGATTTTTTTCCACTGCTGGAGCAATGAAACGTGTCGGAGGAAAATGCTGAAATAGAAAAAAAAAGCTTCAGTGGGCTCACCCAGCCTGCTCTTCTTTTCAAATGACTGCCACCAATTTAGGTGAGAAGTGATAATTTGGCTTACACAAATGCTAGCATAGGCTTATCCTAAAGTATAACTGGGATGCAAAACGTTACAAATCTCTTTTCCAAACCCTTACTCCCTGTTACAGTACATTGTATAATTGTCCTCACGAATCTTTTTGCCAGCTTAGGGAGACCACAGCCCAGACTTTCCTAGTTCCTAGCATGTGCAAGTTGCAATGGTGTACCCTCACACCAGTTGTTAACTGTTTCACTCAAGCCTGGGAGAGCTGCATTTACCGGCATGAGCTTTGCTGTTGGAACTGAGACACCTTGGTGTTACTCAGGGCTGCCAAAGACCCCTCAGCTTCAGCATCTCAGCCAGCATGAAGGTTTGGGTGCATGTCACATCACATGTAGAGCCTGAGGGTCTGTGCTGGTGGAAGGATCATTGACTTAACCTGCTTTGGAAAAGGATCCATGCTGAAAATGGGACCAACACCACTTTCCCTCCTCCCCAGCTCTTCACCAAACCATTACATCTTCTTTCAGGAGTCCACAGTGGGTCTCAGGCTTACCACTGCCAGGGGACAGTTTTACACATGGAGGCAGAGCCAGCATTGGGTCTCTGGCCTCCAGCAGGTCCCAAGGCAGCTGCTAGATTTTTGCAACAGGGTATCTTGGTTACCAGCAGCAAGCAGATGAAAAGCAGCAGTTAGATCCTGCACAAATTCATATATTATTGTTTTTCTGACCTGTAAGTCATTTCAGTAGATATTTCCCAGATTTCCTATAAAATCATGTGAGCTATAGATTTTTTCTTTCTTTAAAAAAGAAAGATGTGATTCCAGTATAATCACCTCACTCCAGGGACCAGGTCTTCTGGAAAGAAAAGAAAACAACCTGCTCAAAGTGCAATACTAACCAGGGAAAACGATTGCATTATGGATTGCTCACAGACTTCTCCAGCAGAAACCACTCCTGCAGGTTTTACCACAGGGTTTGTGCAAAACCCCTAAAGAAGACGGATCAAACAAGAAAACATCTTTGAATGCTTATGATTTGTTGTGAGACAGAAGTGTTTTGAGTTACACTTAGCAGCTCCCTCAATCTCTTAAGACTTCACACAAGCAAGCTAGGTTGGGGGGAGATCAGCTCACACGCTTCTACACTCTGTGTGGCTGCACTGAAGCCAAAAAGTCCATTCACGGAGTGGCCCTTTGAAGTCAGTGGGGTTTTGTCATTGATTTTGAGAGGCCCAGGATTTCACTCACAGTGTGTAAGGTTAAGCATGTGTGTAAGTCCTTGCAGGATCAAGGCTTAAATGTGTAAACCTGTTCAGCAAGAGTACCCGGCCCTTAATGCCCTGTGAATATGGTCTCTCTTACTGCGCGACACTGGGTAGGCTGCTATTGCTCTTCAGTCAAGCACAAAAGCTTCATTTAGTATGCATATGTCCTTCATAATTGTCAGTGACTTAGAATACAGCAAAAGAAAGACGTTAGTAGAGCTGCTTATTAATGGAGTGCCTATGGAAACATTGACTGCATCAGATTGATTAAGAGCCACTACTAATCTATACTTCTGCCTCTTGTTATCCAAAACACAGGCAACAGGCCTTATGGATTGCTCACTATGTCAGTGGTTTGTACAGTGCTTATACATTAATCACTGAAAATAGCAAATGTATAAAAGATCAGATCCTGTGTTCAGAACTCTTTTATTATGTGAGCAGTTCAATTGCGTATTATCACGTTTTCTGCATGCTTCAAAATCTGGCCACTGTCCTTGTCTGAATAAAGACTATTTCTGCAAAACACTGCAGACCTCAGGTTCAGAATAGAGCTACCTCAATCATGCCTGATGATCAATGATTTTATATTTAAATGAATGTAGAATCCAGTTTCTCTAACTTCAAATGTACAATTAATCTTTAGGGTGCTGAAGGGTAGCTAAGTGAAGAGAGAAATGAATCCTAAGGGAGACCATGTTTATCTGAGGTACAGTGTGTCCATATTGCTGAATGTCTTAGCTATCTAGTGTGGTCTTATGTCTCTAACAGCCATACTGTGTATTTATAAATATATTAATATATATCTATGTGCTGACACATTTACTTTTGAAATTAATCAGATTTTCCTTGAAGATAAACCTGACTGTGATGCTCATTGTGGTCATCCTTAGATACCACCTCTTCTAGACCTTGTGAACAAGGCTGCTCTGATGATGGCTACCTCTGCTCCTTTCAACTCTCTGTTCAAGTGAGCTGTGAGCCCACCAGCATCACCCACAACCCTTCATGCCATGTACTTGGCCACACAAGCAAATGCCTGGGGCAAGGGGACACAACTAGCCCCTTCACAGATGGCCAGATGGGATGTAGAGGTGAGGTACGCTGTAACATTTGGGAGCCAGGGCTCTCTCTGCAACAGATACTTTTAGCACTGTAAATGCAGCCTTAGCTGTACCAATTTAGGAAGCCAAATTGTCTGTATAGAATCTATCAAATGCACGTAGCTTCTTCTGGGTAAGGGAACTACATCAGGATCATCAGCTTATTAAAATGCTGGTGCCTAAATTAGGTAGACTTTTTCATAATCATGGAGTTTCCTAACTTTCTGGCTTTTTAAAGCATTGTGGTGTAACTTTTAAATGCCACTGGTATGCGAAGTAGAATAAATAAACCAATCACAACATCTGCTTTCAGTAGATCAGTTCAGCTTAATAAAAGTAACCATGTGGAATAAGATTAATTGTACATTAAACCCACTGCCTGGAATGCACCTCTGACAGCATCACCCCAGCAGCCCTTGAGGACTAAATGATATATGTGAGTGACATTACCCTGTCTATGCAATCCAGTCCTAATTTCACTATGATTAACCTTGTTTTAAGCCCACTGCTAGGTACACAAGGCTTGGTAAGTCAATAGTACTATCACTGTTTTTCAAGGTATGTAATTTACAGTTTTAAGCCCTCTGTCTTCATGAAATAGTTACAAGAGAAGCCAAGCAGATGAGGAAAAGATGTCTAAATTAAGCAATGCAACAGTACAGTTAATTAAGAAAATTTGGGGAGGAGAGGCAGTTAAATGATCCGAGTCTTGAATGTGACGTCCTTCAGCGGGATTCAAAGAACATAGATGTTTAAAATAGGTCAGATAAATCACTCCCTGAAAGTACCTGCTTTTTTCCTCTGACTGTAATGGGACCCTGAGGAGGTTAGTTCATATGTAGTTGTCTACAGTATAAGTATCTAAATTTGGATGAGATGAATCCTACCTCTGGTGCCCAAAGGCCATGAACAGAGAGCAAACAGTTATATGGGCAATATACAGGCAGTTGGAGATTCCAGTTTGAGAAAGCAAGTTAAAAAAATATATATGCAGAACTTTTGGGTTGCTCCCCCTTTGTTATCATCCCCAAGGAAGATGACATTAAGTATCTTTAACAATGGGACTAGGAAAGATGTGGCTCCAAGAGCTCTCGGAACACGTCAGCCTTAGTGTGGGAGCTAAATTATCAGACTCCACAGGCCATGGGACACACAAAGCAACCAAGGAAGACTTCAAGTAATAATTATGGTCTAGAACTGAGCTCTCTGGGACTCTACTTTTCTTTTTGCTTTGTTTCATTCTTGCTAATCTTTTACTGTTTATCTTAATAATATAAAATATTTATTTATATTCTTAATTCATATCTAGTGACCTGATAAATACTGTGTGCTCTATTGCCTTGGGAGTGATGAAAGTAATTAGGAGGTATTAGATTATTTTTAGGGTTTCCTATATCCTACACAGGGTTAGGAGTCCCAAGGAGTCTTCAGCAAACCATGCACACATCACCAGGAGATGAAGGACATGTGACTGGCTGCCAGGCTTGTGGAAGGAGTGTGTCCTGGCAAGTGTTGGCCCAATATATTATCAATCAGCTAGTGGGGGAGGACCAGAGACCTGGGGTCGCTCTGAGCCAGGTACAGCAGTCTTGCTTCATTTGGTGCTGCAGAGCTTCAAGAGTGGCTCTTGCTGGAAGAAGACCATAGCTAATTTGTTAAATCAAATGGAAACACAGCAAGCCCGTTATAATGCCATAAATCATTCACAGTTAGAAGAGAAATGTAAAAGTCCTTTATTACTAGGATGAAAAAAAGCAATCCTCAGAGGTTAAAATCTAAGCATTTTGTCATGACTCTATGGTACTTCACTAACTGACCAATGTTAATAAATAATCCTATTCAGGGAAAGAGGTGCTATGGCATGTTCTTCAGTACTTCTTCAGAGTCCTGAGAAAAGTCTGAGAATCTGACCTCTCTCAGGATAAAGAAGGTGATGAAATCCCATCATTATTGCCCATGGCAAGTCTGTGATTTACCCAATTCTACCTGCTGCATACAACTCAGACTTGCAGTGACTTTATACAGAGAGTTGGAGATGTGGAATAAATACTGAATTATGCCAGTTTTTCCTGTAAAGAAAATTCATAGCTATGTTATCAAAGTTTCTAATTATAAAATTTCTTTAATATTTTATTAATAGGAGAGGAGGGAAGATGCCAAAACTTATGGCATTTCACAAGTAAGATTATGGGTTGATTTCTGATTGGATGACAGGGCCCTAATAATAAACCTCATAATTTTATACTACATTCCTATAGTGATGATAGAAGTTCTTTGTGCATAATAGCACCATTTCTATTCAGGAATCTTGTTAACAGTTGTAAACTCAGATTATCATTTTTATTAGCCTAGTGTTTTCTTATTTCTGTGTTACTGACAGGAAATTACAGCAAGTTTTCTGGCTTGCTTTTTTTTTCTTACAATGAAAGCAATTCCATTCAACTAGAAATTTCCAAGCACTGGGTAGAAGACAATATTGCTAGAAGCCAACAGCAATTTAAAGTGCACAGATTAATTAAAAAAAAAATATATATTTAAACACTAAATTCAAAGAGAAAGTAGACTGGTAGATTGGGTTAGGGTGGTGTTTTTTTAAAAAAAAGGCACAGATATCTGGCTTTTTATACTTTATGACTTTAGGAACAAATTCTTGTCACCAAACTCAGTATCTAAACTTGGCTGTAGTATGTGTTCATGTTGCCTCATAACAGTAACTTTGACATCACCTCTATGACTGAATACCCCTGACTGCATTCAGGCCCTACTCCATGCAGACTTGCCCATTGCTGAGATGCCCACCATAAGCAGTGGGAATCAACCATCATGGATTTCTCATGGTTTGGGTGATTAGGAAACTCAAATGAGAGTCTTGGTAGTTGTTTCACCCCATTAGGCCACTTGAGCATTGTAAAAGCACTGTTTCTAGGAGAATGTGAGGCTATAGCTGCATAATTTACTGTCAACAGCCTACAGTTTATTCATATTACATCAGATACGCTTCTAACTGTCAGTTGATACTGAGTGAATAAAAACTTATTTCCATAACAAGAACACTGAATTCAACCCTTTTTTTCTCTGGTTATAAATGGATAGGAGTTTAGGATTACAAGGGACAAAGCCTAATTTTCTGGGCCTTGCAGACCTTGGTGTTGGGGTGGGGGGAGGCAAGTTGTCAGGGCAAAACCAAGATGTGGGAGCTACAACGACCTCATTTCACAAGGCACCAGTATTTTCTGCACAAGTGAAGTAAACCTTCAGAAAAGTACTGTAGTGCTTGAAATTGAGGCTGAAGTAGGGAGTGATGAACTTCTGCAAGTGTAGCTCCCTTAACCCTGTGCCCTAACAAAGTCACTGTGAAAGAATGTGATTTGCCATATGGCATTGGCACGTCCTTCCCTTCTCTCCAGGGACATGAAAGGGAGTCTATGTTTAATCCCTGACTGGTCTTCATCTCCCTTCTCATTGCACAACTTTGCTCCTGTGATCACATTATGCATTTGGCAAAACAGACCTTTGAGTCTGGAAAGTCTGACGTATCAATCTGCAGATGATAAATTTCAAGACACCTTTTTTTTTAAATATTAAGGAAAACAGCTTTCAAGGAGCTAAAGCACTGAATCACACTGCCTTTCTAACTCCATTAGAGTGCCCTAAAAAGTCCTATCCTATGTTCAAAAAGTTTTCCTCAACATGGCCACAAACCTGTGAAAAACTAACTGTAAGAGTAGTGTTTATTCTAAATACTTCACTAAAAGACTACATGGTCCAGTCTTATGTGCAACAACAACTAAATGCAGTTAGGAAAGAAAAGATAGTTCAGTAATCATAAGATCCAGTTCTGCTAGTACTCAGCAATTTCCTCTTAAATACAGGACAAGCTCAGCCTTCCTGTTGGCTTCAGTAGGTGTTGTAGCATTTAATACTTGGCAGAATTACATCCCAAAAGCCTGAGAAAAAAAATGTCACCTTGTAAGTTTTATAAGGGTAAACACAAAGCAAAAGCAAAACACATCTCATTTTCTAACATTTTTTTAAAAAAATAAAATAATAATATATTATGTCACAAAAAGACTAGAAAGCAAACCTTGGAAATCAGGGGACTTGCAAGGCAGGAACTGCAACATGTATAATGCAGATCTGATTGTATCTGGCAGCCTTGTATTCACTGGAAACTATCCACAGCATCAGACTCATTCTTTACAAAAAAGCAATGCTTGGTATTTCACCTCAAAGTTTGTCAGCTTCTTGCAATTAGCTACTACAATGGTATGACAAGATATGAAGTGGAACATCCCTTCCCCCCTTCTCCAGAAGAACAATGCAAGGGACAGCAAGAACTTTACCCAGCCCTGGACAACAATAAATCCTGGATATACTGACCCCACTCGATGCAAGCTGAAAAATATTTATTTATTTTTTTACAAAGTTTCACTGTTGCACTTCTCTACCTAGTAAACAGCAGAACAGGCAGAATGATACCCAGGACCATCTCCTCCACCCCCATCTCCACCCCCATCGTATCAGTGCTTCAGGCAACGTTCAGAGAAAAAAAATAACACACACAAAGCCCCCAACTCAAGTATCTTTTCTGATAGGAGCATGGAACAGTAACCAAAAAACAATCAAGTCCTCATTGTCATAGTGCGACAATCACAGCACCGCTTCTGTTGAGCAAATAGTCAATTCACAGAGAGAAAAGCATCATGAGGACAAACACGAAAGCTGTTATTATCCATTTTAAGTAATAGGAGAAGGTCACATATCAAGCAGTTACACCTTTTCATTACATCCTAACCCTCCACAGCAGGGGAACCGCACTTATGACTGCGTTAGATGTACAAAGCTTTCAGCTCCAAAAAAGGAAAAGAAAAGATGGGGAAGGAAAAAAAAGAAAAAAAAAATCATCTTACCAGCACGTTGCAGCACCAACTTGCTTGAAGGAATGTTGCCTTTACAGGTTTCTCTTTTAATTATCCTGGAAGCAGAAGGGGGAAAAAAAAGAAGACGACGAAGCAGGGTTGTTAAATTAGCGTGTGCTAGAATCTTNAAAGCACGCAAAGAAAGAAAGAAAAAAAAAAGAAAAAGAAAGCTCAGTAATTTAAATTTGCTGTCAGTTCAGGCAGCATCGCTCTGTCCCGCCCCTCTTCCCACTGGGTTCTACTACCTGCAGGGCTGCAACTGACAGCTACTGTGCAAACAAAAAAAAAGGCAAAAAGCATGCTGGGACCATGCTGTCTGCTGTCTGAGTCTCTCTCCACTTCTGATGACTGAAAATCATTAGTGGAAAGGTTCTGTTGTTGTTTGCTGGGATTTTTAAGTTGGGTTCTGTGCATGAAATGTAATTTATTTTTAATTGATAAGACGCAGCACGTGACAGAAACTGGTGGTTGTGTTTCTCAGCTCTGCTCAGAATGGAAACTGGCCCGAACAGATTGATTTTAACACTATGGTATATGTAGAATATACACAGATGATTGCCATGTTGCACTTCACAGGCATGCATTCAGCCCTTCCTGTAACACTGTGTACAAAAACGTTTGTTTGAATGGAAAGTCAGGAAAGGGTTTCGACAGTAAGCAGTTAAAACTCTGGCACTCACAAAGTTGGCAGTATTGTTTTTGCTCTGCTTTTAAGTTTTCCTTCTAAACTTTTTCAAATCATTTTTGAGAACAAAAAGTAACAGAAGTCAGAGGCATAACGAACAACTGGCACAACACTCACGTAAAAAGGACAAACTACCAATCACAGTACATAAAAAGCTATGTTTTTAACCAGATGTTTAAAACCATTTTGAAAGTCTATGCTAGTGATGTTTAGCAGACTGCATACATCATATGAGTGTGAAATATTTGATGAAAACTAACAAGAAAAACAAACACAAAATCTATAAATGCCTTTTTATAGCTATTTTAATTGTTGCTAACAGGGCTAAAATCATCCTTCCAAAACAAAGAGAAGCACAATCTATAACTTCTAACTATAAATGTATTCACCAAAATATGTTCCCACCTAATTATAAAATAAAATTAAAAGAGTGAAATGATGCTTTTCCTTAATACTTTAGTAGCAATTGCTTGGATCATACCACAGTAAATATGCAACATTTGTATTCAGTTATTGCTCTACTTATGTGTGTAACCATAAAATAAAAAGCTGAAACGTCTAAACTTAATTAAATTAATCTCTGTTTTGCTCAAAGTTTGCCATTTACACAGGAAGACACATGCATGCTGAACATGCCTGCCATAGACAATTGGCTTCTAAATAGATTTTTAAAAACTCTGCAGAACCTAATTACTACTATGCCTGAATCCCTTCTGTAGCCTTTACTCATCAAAGTAGATCTGATAGGATGAATCCTACCGCAAGCAGTTGCACAACAGTGTTCAAGGTGTAGCGTCTGCCCTACAGCCCTCGTACAGCTCCTATTCATGAACAGTCAGCCATGTTAAATTGGTACTACAGTCAACTTCTAAGTTGTGTTTCTTCTCGACCACCTGAAACCATTTCTACAGATGGTAGAAATCTCCCACCATTCCAGATATGAGGTTTAAATTAGCATGGCTGAGAACCAGCTCTTTAAAAAGTTCACCAAGATCTCTTAGCAGACTCATGCTGTCTACAAGAATTTCTGCTATCCCCTATAGGTTCAGTCTCAGTATAGAGGGAAAAGACAGCATACAGAGTTGTCTTCAAAATGGAAATACAAATACATAAGGACAGTGAACCTAATTTGGAAGTGGTGCAACAAACAATCCCCCCGAGTAGTCACAGGAAAANTCTACTAGAATTTTCTCTCATTTACACATGTGAGGTTTTAAAGCCCTATTTTTATGCTAGTAAAATATTTCAGTATATGTTTTCGTCCAAGTTCAGTGTCTCCTGACTCTGCGTCCTTGTTTTAACTGCAAGACTTTCCTTCCTTTTGCTCCTTGTTAAAAACAAAAAATGCTAAATGGTAAAAAAAAAAAAATGTGTTCTTGATAATATGACAGCATTTAATCTTTGTTTTGGTATCTTCATGCACGCATACACACATTCTCAATTTCAAAATTCTGTTAAAT
>VYZV01022139.1:14757-27944 GCA_013401275.1 Pandion haliaetus | reverse complement strand
TCACTAGGGCAAGGATTATATCCAAATGCAATTATCAAATCATCATCAACACTGTAAAATGACTGGGAAAATCTGAGAAAAACAACAAAAGAAAAGCTCCATCCTCCTTCCAGTCTTTTTCTCAAGCCTTGGCTACAGCTACAGTCAAAACAAAAGTTACTAAGTAACATTTGTAATAAGTAATCCCTAGCACTAGACTATTGTTTTAAGTTAAAAAACCCAAGCCAGACAGCTAAAATGTGAACTGACAGCAAAAGGCTGAGGATTTGCTCATTGCCAAATGCTTTACCAGATCTACATACTGAAATATATTCAAAATGTTACCTGTAGTAACAAGAAACGGCACAAAATACAAATGTCTTGAGCAGGCACTCAGTATAATAGGATTAAGAAAAAAAAAAAAAAAAAGAGTTTAATTTCAAAATGAAACAGGAATACCACTTCAAATTAAATGGGTATTATGATTCACATGAATTACAGGTTGCTCAGCTGATACACATTACCTGTCCAAAGGATCCTTTGCCTATTAAAGAGTCAATTTCGTAACGATCCATCCACTTCTCCCCATTTTTTACAATATAGTCATAGTTGTCATCATCATAGCCATCATTGTAAACTTTTCTCTCCTTTTTGTGACTGGAATCATCTCCTTGGCCCTGCTGATGCCGCCGTTTTTTTTTTGCATAGTAAACCTAAACATGAGAAGTATACTGCTTAAGAGCACTTCTTAGAACATCAGTTCAATAAAGAATAGAATCAGCTTTTATAACCATCCTGTGATTTTAAAATGCAACTTCTACTACTGGAAAAACAAACAATCCTCTCCTGTTACCACGCTATTTGAACTCAAGTCATTATACCAAAGCAAAGCCTTGATGAATAATTTAAAAACTCAAGAAAGCAGATCTAAAGAAATATACTAATAACCCTGATCCCTAGATTTCATAGGTGCAGAAAGAAAATACATATCACAGTACACTATACACACAGCAAAATTAAAAATGGTAAGTAGCCTGGAAACAAGAGTTATCAGTTGCTTTTTCCACAAGACTGGAAAAGAAGAATTTCAAGGAAGTCAGTAATCACTGCAGAAATCCCTTCACATTCCCTACAATTGCCAAAGAGTTAGAAACTAACTGATGCTTTCCTGTATTAACCACAAAATTTTTATATTTTACATTTGCCAATAATATTTCATTAAATAATTTAGGGAAAACACTTAACTATTTTTCTTAAAAGTCCTTAGACACATTCATAAAGGTTTATAGCATGAGCTAAGTGCCACTCTTATTTCCTTATCATGCAACAGAAAAGCTCAAGATTTGTTTATAAAACAATAGCAAATAAATTCCAGGATAAACAGTTTCCTATGTGCTGGACAGAAAGCAGGACCATAACATCAATGATCTCAAATATGAGATGTGAGCAGCAGAGAGAAAGCTTGATTCTTCTTATCTCTTCACAAGATTATTCATGGAAAACATACTTAATAATGTATTGTAAACAAAAACTTTACATCGATACACATTACAAAGATAACTGGAGCCTTTACCTCATTAATATGCTTGTATGTTTTGATCAAATCTACGGAGAGTTTCCTCAATGGAGCAGTGGCTGGATCACGGAAAGTTTGGGGCATCCGCCTCTGTAATATGACCACATCGTGACTTAGAAAAAAAGCTAGGGCTTTAATGATATAATTATTATACCAAATCGTGACATTCCTCACAGAAATAAGTTATTTCATTGCAACATTCTTTTCCTTAAGCTGACATTAAAAAAAAAGAAAAACAAATATAGGAATCAAAAGAAATTAACAGTTTAGTTAAGNATTTAAAAAAAAAAAAATTCTGAAGATTCCTACCTCTCCTCCCATTATGCCTAACAGGCTTAATCCCAGTAAAGAGTTCTTCCCTCAGTTAAAAACACAGCTCCTTTGACAACAGAGATTCTCGCTGACATTACTCCTCTAGCTCATGACTGATATATTAACTGTAACCATATTTAATGTATAGCAGCATTAAAACCACAAAAGGATGTTAACATTAATAACTACTGGAAAACTATGGCAGTTTGCCACATTTAAACTTTATTAAATTCCAAATAAAAAAACATGCTTTGCAATATCCAGGCCTCAATCTAAAACCTAAAGAAAATCTAAGAAATCTAAAGCATGCACATGGACATCATACCTACTTTACAAGTTTTAAAAAAATGTCCCTGAAAAGGTAGTTATGTTCCTCATTTATGTTTCCTAAAATTGACTACATTTAAAACAAAAACATCTCCAACAGCAGGCCTTTTTTTTATTGGTTTCCTGAAGAAACAAGACTTAAGTGTGATAAAATTACTTCTGTGCCTCTTTCCCCCACACACACACATACACCATGTAAATTCTGGATCTACCAGTCAACTTCTATTCCTCCTTAAGACTTGTTTGAAATCTCAGAAGGTAAAGTTCCTGGAAAGATCAAAGTTCCAAGTGGCAAGCTGGAGGTGAGTAGTATCCCCAGTAAACAGAAGGCAGAAAAAACTAAGTCACAAACTATTTCATCTGGCTAAAGCCAACTACCTGCTCAGCAGACACTTAACAGCACAACTGTGCCACCAGACAAGTTCTGGCAACTTCTCTGTCTCACCCAGTGACAGTGTCAGATGGGGAGCTAGGAGAGAGACTCGTGAGACAAGTGTGACTGGTCCCCTAGCCTGCCTCTCTCTATTCCCTCTCTTCCCAATGACAGAAAACCACAGGGCAAGTTTAAGCAATTCCATTGGAGAAAAGCTTGTTTCATGTACTTTGAAGCTTCCTCTACTTCCTTACTCATTATTAAGAGGGTTAGGTGACCAAGCGCCACCACACTCAGCCTTACAACTCTCATCTCCCATTATCTCATCTCACACCATCAAATATGCTCACACTCATAACTCTCTTCACTTCCAAGTGCTTAATCTCATCTGCTACCTCCTATTACAGCTAAACTGATACACAGCCTCCTGCAGAGCTGAGGGACGAGCACAAGCCATCAACAAAAATAATGAAACTGATTTTATCAGTATTGCTGAACGAATAAAACAACTGGAAAAGCGTAACTGCTCCTCCATCTTTTATGATATTACTTAAAACTTTTAATGGTGGCTGTGCAAATAGCTCTTTTTTTTGCTCAATGACCAAATTTAAAAAAAAAAAAAAATATCACATTGAAGTGACACAAAAAAGTTCTCAGAAACAGAAGCAATAATGAGTTTGTGCTTCTGAAATTGGATCTGAACTCAGGTACCCAAGCAATAATGCTAGAAAGCTAAGCTCACGCTCTCCTCNAGACAGAGTGTGAACAAGCAAGAGTGTTAAAGAGGTGGGGGGAAAGGCAAGACACTTCCAGTAAGCTTACTGCACCTGCGTGAGGCTGGAACTCCCAACAGGTACAAAACTCAGTGGAGCTGAAGGCTCCCAAGAAAAGGCAATTCAAAGCTTCAATGCACACCACTCCAAATACACCCACGTAACTTTTTTACATCCCTGCAAGACTGCTGACTTGTGGTCTTTTTGATTGTGGAATGTTTCTCAGAGATGATGCAATACAGTTAAATTTCCCTCACGTAATTTTAACCCAAGTCATGCCCTAGATGTTTGTTCCATTCAATTCACTTTTGGATACACCCACTAGCATCAATTTCCCTTAAGTAGGTCTACCAAATTGAATTCCTTAATTCTTTTTTATTACAAGCACCATAATTTTGTAAACATCAGGAAAGTCTGTTTAAGTTTCCTAAACAAACTATTTGACATTTACAAAACATTTTTGTTTCTTCCTTTCATCTGTCAAGCAAATGTGAACCATCAAACAAATCACACCTAAATATGATCTCTTTCGGTTCTCTTCCACAGCACTGTTAAACAACTAAACTAGGCATCTAGTCCTAATCCCAGCTGTCACTGTTACAGGCTTTTCAAATACAAGTATTTCCTTTAAATTTCTTAATCAGACTTAAAGAGATTATTGGAACACGGGAACACTGGTAGACTGTGCTGGTAAAAGAAACCAAGCTGCAGTGCATGACTACTGGCAGGGACCAGTCTCTATCCTAGGCTGACATGACCAGCACAGGACCTGCATTACGCAGGTTATGAGCTTTGAGGAAAGCGTCTTAGTGTGGAAGAACTCCATAGTTCAGACCAACTCTTCAGATGTAAGGTTTACTCTAATTTGGAAAGTAGGCACTTGTAGGACAAGTATTCATGTTTATTTTCTAATTTATAAGTCAAATTTGCTTCCTTACTTAAAAAAAAAAAAAATCTTCTAATTTCAGCTCTGAAATAAGTAGCCGGGGGGGGGGATCTCATTTGTTGCTGTTCCCTAATCATAAATAATTAAAATTCTGCAGGCTACACCTATGTTGCTTACAGCCAGTACCTTATTTGAAAATTGTGCTTTTAATTGTGCATTTAGACAGTCACACATTTCTGAGGACACACTTTAACCTGTATGAACTTTTTAACAGGTACTATTTTGCTATCCTGGGTTCATAAAGTTTTGGGTGGGAGAAGAGAAAGAATTGACCTTTTCTTCTCCCCCCTGTTATATTGCAAAATTTGTAACATTGTCTTTTTTTTTTTCCAAGATCCTTTTGGAGACTCTTGCTCCCTTCTTCCTGATGATGGAAGACTATGGAACAAAGCGGTCATTATCCATTTTATACAGTAACACTCTCAAATTCTTTATCATTGGGGTAACACTGATTTCCCTCTTGGCTTGAAAGGCTGCTCAACCACAAAACAAACTGAAAAAAAGAAAGGAAAGGAAAGAAAAAGAAAAATCCTATGGCACAAGCTTCAGTCTCTATCTGGTGGCCAGACAGCAACACTGCAACCTCAGATCTTCCTAAAGATAGAACACAAATCAAAAGATATGCTTGTATTTCAAGACTGAGAGACAAGAAACTACTTTCATTACAACTATATGTCAGTAAATACCCATCACGTTCTGACTGGTCCACACTTATGCCTCAGTGGAAACAGTGTAGCTACCTGGGATGGTACCATGACGAAAATCACATTGCAAGTACGGAACTGAAATTTTATTTTCCTACCTATTAACCAAACACACATAGACAGTGCTGAGAAGCAACCTGTAAGTAGTCTAAACAAAGAAGAATCAAATAAACACAAAAAAAAGGCAACCAACAGCCCCACTTACGTCTCAACACAACTGAGACAAACCATATTTTAAGGAAACTATGACTTTTAACTCATGTATGTTATTTTAACTAGCATAATCTTTGAGGTTTAATGAAGGAACAGACAACATATTTCTTTTTGTTATCTAAAAAACAGATGGCACTGTTCCTTACTAAATGCATTATATTTTGCTTACAGGAAATTCTGAGCAGATATATATTCTGTTAATAGAATGCTTTAATTCAGATTTTTTTTAAAAAAAAGATCTATCACCATCCACATTCATTAAAAAAGGAAAGAAAAACAGAGACATTCTGCTTGCATACAGTACGTTCCATTTTACAAACAGAATAAATAATGAAGATTTTATAAAGGTAACTTTTAGCAAGAATTCCAATTGTAATGACCTATTTATAATAGACCCCCATATTGAAGAACTGAATGGACCAGTCTCATCTCCTACACCACTTGCTATTCAAAAAACCCTTCTTGCATCACAATCATATAGAAGTCAATGCTAATCCCATATTGTGGTGGGCAGCCACATAATATAGATGGTATCTCCAGAGAGTCAACAAAACACATGTTTAATTGCTACAACCACAAGCCACAGTAACACTTTTCCGTAATATACAACAAACTTCAGAATTTTAGAAAAATGACCAAAGAGAGAAAAGCGTGTATGCCACATAACGAAACAAGAGAAATCCAAGACTATTCTTCAAACTGACTGTTCTCAGGGCCAGAACTGAATGCAGGTAGGGACAGAATTTCAGTCCAATTACTTTAATCATTGACTTGTGTTCTATGAGTGTTTCCCTCCTATTCGGGCTTCCTTCCTCAAATAAATAAGGTTGCTAAATAAAAGTAATAGTAAGATACAGATAAGTTTAAAGCTAAATAAGTAAGTAAAACCAGCAAGGAATGAAGGGTCATCTGGCAAGATTTCATCCTGCCTGATTCAGCCCAATCAGTTAAAAAAAAAATTTAAAAAATAAAAAAATAAAAAGCAGAAAGAATAAGTGAAAGGGAATGAAAAACTCCACTCTGAAATTCTTGTTTCCAGAGCATAAACACATGTTTCTAAAAAATACCTGAGATAGATGGAAAGTGAGAGAAATGTTTTTACTGAAATGAAGTGCATGCTCACATTCATGACAGAGTCTGGTGAAGTCGGACCATCACTAATAATAATGTTGCTGATTAGGAAGCTGAAGTAACTGAGCTAAGGATTTGCTACTGGTTGCTAGGACACGTTAACTTTGCAATGATCTAGATGCAATCAATAAAATCTCTGGCCAACATCTGGTCAGTAAAACCTAGAATTTTGCAGGTGGTAAGTGATCTCAGAAACATACAGACAGAAAGATGTTTAGCGGTCAGCCTGACCTTTGAATTCCAGGTGCTTTGTGAAAGCTAAACTGTTGGAATTTGTTACCAAGATCTGCCCAGGAATCTCACCTCAACTTCTTTATCAGTTAAATCAATTTTCTAATCTTTTGTACTTAACTGAAAAAAGTTTCAGGCAATCTGAGTATCCATGATGAAGATAAACATTAGCACAGCACAAAAGAAATGCTTGTTTGAAGTTGTGAAAACTTTTAAGCTCTTATCTTATATTCACATCAGGCTACGTTGAACTCTCAAGATGCAACCAGTTGAAACTGGACAAAGAAATATTACTGTTTGTTACTGCTAAAGGAGAAAGGTCTCACAGATCTCATCTTTTCTATTCACTCTAGGCCACACGCTCTTACTGCTTTCCTGAAGTGAAGCTGGCTCTGGCACTCATCATAGAGGTAAGACCACACAACCAAGAGCAGGACCCCATCCTGCCAGCAGGCCTGGCACTTGATGAATCACAGATTTAAAGTGAACCCTTAAAATCCAGCAGTTTTGGGGAAACAAAAGCCTTAAACTTAACTACTGAAGAAAAAAAATAGAAAAGGACAGAGCTGGAAGTTTTAACTGTAATTTAAAACCTCATAAATAAGTGAAAAAAAAAACAATCTGGCTGGTTTTTGAAGTATCTTCCTACTATTTGTTCCTTGCCAATGATAAGATGAGTAGGTTTTGGCGACCACAGCAATAAAGCAGTAGATGCAAGAGAAGATTATGTAAACAATATTTTAAGGGTAGCATACAATATAAATACACATAACTAATATAAATTGTTGTTACTGTTTCCTAACCTCTAATCTGCAACTGTGAATGATTCATAAAATACCAGAATATGGTCTGCAAGCCATTACAAATCAAAAAACAAGCAGGACAAAGCGGGAATAAAAACAAGAAATTAACATTCAAGCCCTAGCTTCCCCATTATTTGGTTATGAATGAAAATCATTACAGGAACTTGAACAAGACAATACCCCTCCAAAAAAGCAGCCCTCAGTAAAAAGACAGACACAAAAATAACCTGAAAAAACTGTAATAAGGCAGATTATCTTTGCTATTTATCAAAATGACATCATTTACAGAAAATGCTGCTGTTCTACACGCCAAAACTTAATGGCTACTCTTAGCAACTGACAAGTAGTATCCTTATGTACCTTGCTGCAGCCTGAAGAAATTTACTTCCAGAGAGGAACTATTTGCTGTCTATTATTTCTAAATATAACTTCAGCATCCCAAAAGCTGACACTTCCTCCTGGGTTTTATTTTCAAGCAAGTCAATTTTGTCTGAATTTAAGACAAAATACTCTGTTTACAAGATTCAGCAAATGCAGCAATCAAGAAAGTAATCTTTTTAACGTTTGTATCCTCAATTCCTTCAATGAAAGATTCACTCAAAGATATGTTAAGCAGCTCTGCAAATTATTTAAGAGAAGCGAGTTTATTCAAACGATGGAGCATTTCGGAGAGGAGAGGGCAGACCTTCCTAGCAAAAGGGCATTCGCCTTGCAGTAAGGCGGGCAATGCAGTGCGGCACTCTGGCCAGCAGATGGTGGCTGGAGCTCGGGAAAGAATTTTGCCTGGCGGGCCCGGCACAACCATCGCCGACCCTGGGACAGTCCCGCTTCACCGCCCCATCTGGCTACTGAATCAACAAGGTAACGGAGCACTCTCAGGAGCAACGGGGCTGGCAACTCCCAATTAATCAACTGTTGGACGCCTGCACCCAAATGGGCTACTTTTAGGCTGTGGAAACCAGCAGCACCAAAGCCGACCCAATCGTCAGGCTGCTGAGGACATAACTTCTTGTTGGTTTGACTGGATGCCAGACATTGGACTAAAAGGATCTACCCTTTAAGAATTACACCTCCAGTATCTGCCAAAAGTCACCTTTTTGTTCGTCCTTTTTTTGTCGTTTTTATGGCTAGATTAGATCAATCTATCAAGCCTTCTACAACAGACATTCAGCCTACTCCTTTTGCTGCCCAAGTTAAAACATGATCTTCTTAACCGTATGTACTTGAAAACATAGAAGTATGTCACCTTATGTGACTGAAGAGAGGTTGCCATTACTGAAAGATTACTCTGGTGTCAGAAGCTTTGTAACAGACAAGCACATAACGACAGAGAGAACTAGTGGTGGGATTCCAACAGAGGAATGAAACAACTGCACAAGGACGGTTCAGAAAATGATCTCTCCCGAGAGTTTTTCCAAATTGACATATACAGGAGAGAATTGCTTTTATCAAGGACAGAGAGAAACAAGTTGCAGCATACTCAAGGCAATACCTTGAATAAAAAGGATTCCTGTAGAAAAGTGGTAAAGGAAGAATCTCTAAGATGTATGCGTCATTTAGACATGAAAACCTAGATCACATCTGGAGTGAAAGGCAAGATGGTAGTCCACAGCAATGGAGAAATGTAAGACAGCACAAAGTCTTCAACAATAGAGGGTCATAGCTTTCACAGGAAGAAAAAAAGTTATGTTTTAATCAAGATGAACTAGAGCTGACAAAAGGGCTATTGAAAGAGAAAGAACAAGAACATTTTTTTGCACGGAGGCAAGGTCTAGAGCAGACGATGTGACTCACTAGCATAAAGATACTAGCTGGATTTGGTTTTGCAGATTAACCAGAAATGCAGTGCAAAGGCAAAAAAAAAAACCATCGACACTCCCCAACACAGGCTCATACAGAACCTCCATACCAACCTGGGATCTGGTGAGAACTCTTTACGGGACTTGACGGGAGAAGCATAAGAACTTGAAGGAGGAAAGAGTCACAAAAGGCAAGTAGTCAGAAGACTTCAAAAAGTTGCCCACCATCAAAGTCAAGGGTGCTGAAAGCAGCTCACAAAGGATAAAGGCGTAACAATTCTGAGCTGCTTAGGCAGAGGACTATAAAGACTTCAACACCACAGTTACAGTAAAATAGGAAGACAGAAGCTACAATGCAGAAAAAACAAGATGGAACTGGGAAAAGAAAAGCATTGACTGTATAAAATAGCGTTAGTGGTGCAAAGACAGCTTGATTGCCATTATCAAGGTGGCCAGCTGATCATTTCTTCATATGGGTAACTTCCCAGAGCCAACCACAGCTTTTTCACTACATTTACATCCTCCTCTCCGTGGGCTGCATTCTTTGGTCAACAATTATTGCCTATTCTCTGAAAAGTATTCTTCAGCTTTCTATTATTCAGCTACCATTTTAAAGCCACTGTGACCACAAACAGCAACAAATGGTGATACATCCTGAAGTTCCTTGATCTTGCTTTTTGGTTTGAAAACAACTAAGCACTAATGTACACTAAAGCTCACAAATGCAATGTCAGATTGTAATGCTTAGATAAGTACCTTGAAAGGTTTAAGGAACACAGCAACTTTTCTTAATTGGCAGACTGATTCACTAACCTCATTGGGGAGGTTTTGGGGGACCTTTAACCTAAAAAAAGTCACACAAAATACCTGAGTAGATTTCTCAAGCTAAATACTATTATATATGAGCAGATTTACTCTTCCTACTGAGTGGCTCTCATGGAAGTAAAAACATCCTTTGCCAGCTCCACTCACTTTGCCATTCTTAACAGAGCCCTAGTCATTACAGATCTTCAAATCCTAGTAACAAACATCCTTGCACTCTAGTTTGACCACTCTCATCCTCTCTAATCCTTCCCTCTTTCTGCATAAGCGCCTTCCTACAGAGCAATACCAACAAAGCACCTCTTGATGGTACTGTAGATTTTTCTACCAAAGCCATCTTGAACACAAGAACAAACCTGAATCTGGTAGCAGCAGAAGACTTCACTCTCCATCCTCTTTAAGTGGAACATGCTTTATCAGCCTGCACCAAATTCTGAAGCTCTGACTTATAGAATTCTGGATTTTAAGCTTTGAAACCTATCTCTGTTCACGTCTCCAGAACTGGGCTGTGCCATTTTTAAGAAAGCAACAGAATTCCCTCTTAAACAGGGCAATACTAGCTCTTGGGGCTAGCAACCTAGCACTATTAGTTAGGAAGCTACTTCAGCAGTTCTAGCAACTCAAAAGCAGTATGGAAGAAACACTGATCTTGACTGCTCAAAAGCATCCATAATAATCACAATCCCTGTGTTCATTTCACCTCCTTGCAATAGTAAGTAGTAAATCAGTAGTACCAAAACCCCAATGATAGCATAGCTTTAGATTTTGCTTTTCTTTTTTAAAAAAGTGTCTTCCTTAATAAAATGTGCCTTTTGTGCAAACCTCTCTATTCCAAATACACTAACCAGTGACTCTGCATGAAAACACTGTCCATTAGAACAAGTAATAAAAACAATCACATTCTAACATCAAACAGCCCTTAAAAAAAAAAAAAAAAAAAAAGCTATTATTAAACTCTCTTTCCAACTCTCCACTTGGACAATCTTTCTCCCCTCTCACTGCAAAAATGTTAGAAGTAGAATAATCACAATAAATATGTACCAGATGTTTAAAACCAACTTCCAGAAACTTACTTGTCCACCCATCCTTGAAGAGTCAGGAGTTAATTAGTTCAAAAAAAAACCCCACAGAAAAACCCAAACCAAAACAAACAAACAAACAAAACAACAAACCACAAAAACATATGCCCTGATCCTGTAATTTATTGGTATATAATATATTTAGAGAAAGAATTATTATATCTAAAATGACTTTTTGGTTATCACTTACCTGGTTTGTTAATATTAAAGGTTGCTCAATCTGGTCAGCATATGATAAGGCAGAAACCTGTTGGTCATTTATGTTCTGCTGCCGACGATCACTGTACTGCTGATGCGAATGGGACATCTGTCCAGCCATCTGAAGGCCAGCAGCATGGAATGAAAACGATGGTGCAAGCCGAACAGATGAAGGTTTGCATGCTGAAGTCTCTCCTCCTGCAAAGACAATGTGAGTTTTTAATGCAGTTAATGGCTTGAAAATATTCACATCAGCCACCATCTCCTTACAGAGCTTGTAAACACTAATAGTTTCACCATTTTAACATACACAAGAGTTTTCATACACAATGAACCCAGAAATCATGCCCATATAAAGATTACCTAGCTGAAGTGCTTCTTCCCATTTCATTGTGACAAATTATTCATTAATTGTTTATTCCTATTTATCCTTAACATCCCTTTTCTAACATGTTCACCTATGTGTCATAACTCAATCTGAATTTGACAGGGGTTATTTTCAAAGATAAGAATTTTATGTATGGATTCCATGAAAGCCAGAAAAGCACACAAGTTCTGCCCTTCAAGGTTGTTCACAGCAACTTCCTGGTCAGACTGTACCAAAAGAAAAGAAAAGCTAGTGCCCAGCCTCAGCAGCTCATCTTCCCTGGCCTCAGTGTTTATGCCTTCCTACAAACCACTTACCTTACTAGCCTACATTTTTAACTTCCACCCTTCTTCCAAAGCACACTGTACTTCAACTCAGTTTCCTGACTCCTACAGCTGAGTTTCATCAAGCTATAGGTAGCAAGCACTGTAACCTGAATTAATTCCTTTTTGGGAAGGTGAAATCAGACTGCAAGAAGCAACTGCAAAGCAACTGCAAAGCAAGAGACAAACAGACCACTTGGTGTCAACTTGCAGGAGAATGGCAAACCATATGGTCAAAGTACTAGATGCTGTAACATCCCGAAAAATGCCAAATTCCACAAATTGCCTCTAACCAGGACAGATCCCATCCCTCTCAACTCTTGTTTCAGACATCTGTCAGATGGTATTTAATTGGTGCATAGTCCACTTGTATCTTCGCTGTCCTCTAACAGTGGAGGACAGATTAAAGTACCATTTGGTTTTCTTCGTTTGCTAATGAAAGTTTAGCATGTTCCACATTTAACATCCACCTTTTTGCATTTTGCTGACTATGCCAGAGGGGGGATATTCTCTAAATGGTTGCCATATTGGCACAACAAAAGAGACAGAGCAGGATGGCACAAGCGGCCAGGCACACTGAAGCCAACATCGCCACTGAAGGAATATGTGTGGAATCAGAAGCTGAAATCTGGAAGCAAAATTACTGGTAAAAATTAAATTTAGAAGCAAGATGTGAAATAATCAAGCACCCAACCCAGTAAGGGAAATCCCCTTTCCTTTACAATCAAAACCTTGCAAGAAAAATATAATCAGTAGAAAACAGTAGATGAACACCACCCATCAATCTGACTTTCTTGAAAGTAATTGCTCAATTTGCCATCTGTTCTAAGTTAAGAAAAAATAAAATATTGAAAATGATACTGCATCATTGACTCAGCACCTAGCAGGGCAGTAGAAGAGCCGCACGGGATGAAATTAAGACACCATTTTACATTAAGATCATTTAAGAAAAATATATTAAATTTAAAAAGTCAAAATAATATTCAAACTATTCAAGCTATAAATAAGAAAGCCTATATATAGTATAATCACTAGTACTTTAAAAGGGGTGAAGTAAAATTGTACAGTGAAATACCCACTGACAGACCACTGGTATTTTTCTCCAGTGTTACAATTCAGTACTACTGAAAGACTAACAGAACAAACTGCTCCAGAAAATGAACTGGTTGCCCACAAGCATTCACATATTTTCACAATGTTTCATTAGATCTTCAAACATTTTACTTAAAAA
>VYZV01022138.1:315-24297 GCA_013401275.1 Pandion haliaetus | reverse complement strand
TTTTTTTTTTGTTTTCCTTAGTATACCAAATAATTATAATTAAGTTAAATTCCTGTATAACTCAAGACTAGAACTTAGGTTCTTCTGTGATCAAAATGTCCTTCTGAATTGAGGTTTGGAAAGGATCTTGAGTTTGCTGAGATAGGTTAGCCTTCATGCACAGTGTACAGTGCTTGTAGCCTTCTCTAAGGGCTGATCTGTCTGCCAATTTCGTGAGTTGTTATAGAAGACCAAGAATTATCAGATTTATTAAAATATAAGTGCATTTTGTGTTTTTAAGGGCTTGACTATGCGTTTCAACATGCCAACTGGGACCAGTATGCTTCCCACAAATTTCAACTCTCAAACACCATATATTCCTTTCAATTTGGGTGCTCTGTCAGCAATGAGTAATCAACAGCTGGAGGTAAGTAGCAATCCAGGTAGTGTAACATGGCTGTGTGCTGCAAGCACGCATGGTTTTTTCTGTCGCAAATAGTGGATAATGTCATTCTTAAATATCTTGATATTTATGTAACTGTATCCTGTTTTTAAGGGGGGGGGGAGTTGCGTGTGTGTAGCTCTATTGAAGTCTAACTTGTATGGGTATGAACCTGTACCTGTGTAGTGTCTCGGGATTCTGGAAGATAAACTGCATTCTTTGCAGACATTAATTACCACATCTAGCTTTCTACCCCCATCTGTCTTCTGTCCGAGAAGGAATGGGAGAGAGGAATGCATGCTCTGTTCCTCAGTTATCTCAGGTCTTGCTTTGCCATCGTAGCTGCAGTAGCTGAGGGCGGCGTTTCTTCCTAAAAGGTGCTAGGCTGTAAAGTGCGGGAGTTGAAGCACAGGTGTCTTACGGTACCTACTAGTGTCTGGTGAGGGATCTGTGTTAGAGATTTTCAATTCTTTAGCAAAGTCTGCAAATCAGGGGGACCTGTGTTGAATACACCTGAGGAATAATACACAATATGCCAGTATTATGCTAAAATAGACAATTTAGCCTAACGGGTAGCACTTTGAGCACATAGAATGAGTTGAAACTGTAATGTCATGTATCACAGAAAATTTGCCTGGGTAGAAAGTAGCACTCCTGTGATGATCTGAAAACCTTTGGGTACAAAAATAGTTTTTTATAAATACTGTCCGCTGTACATATTGACAGATTTATACATGCTGTTCACTTACTCTGTGCTGAAATTCACTTGTGTGGAAGCTTAGACTCACTGCAAATTGAGAGAAAAAATGTACACAAGGCAAAGGTGAAGAAAACTTAGAAAAGGTTGGCAAAGAAATGTGTTCTTTGTGCTTTATAATTCATTTTCTGGTGCTTTCTCAGGACCTTATTAATCAAGGAAGAGAGAAAGTTGTGGAAGCAACCAACAGCGTAACTGCAGCAAGAATTCAGCCCCTTGAAGACATCATTTCAACCATAGTGAGTGAAATGGATAACTGTAGGTTTAGATCTCCTGTAGGAGATGGGAAAATGTTAAACATTTATCAGGCAAAGAAATTACTACTGTATATGGTCATTCAGCTAATTAATTGTATTATTAATGAATATAATTTCCAGTTTCTATTGACCTTCATCCCTGCAGTTTGCAGGAACCTTTAATGGTACCTAGATGACACAGAGCCTTAGAGGACTAGCAGTTTAGATCCAGACTTATTTGCCATGCTCTGAAAATGCTGATTTTCTACAAATAAGAAGAATAATTATATGCAGATAAGATGTATTTCCTATATCTTCTGCTTATCTATCTGTCTTGGCCTGCCACATTTCTCACTTGCTCCCAATAATCTAGAGGTGTATTAACCTTTATTAGCAGTTATAACAAGTAATAACTCATAGTTCTGATTCTGGTGAACTATAATTTTGCATTTACTGGAAATTGGGCTGTGTTTTAACTCTCGATGTAACTCTGAACATAATGCAAGACCTCAGTTACCATTGCGCTTCTGTTAAAATGACTGGTGCCAAGAAGGTTTCGGTTTTTTTCCTTTTCAGTGGAAAGAAAATGTAACACTCACAGAGAGCCAAGTACAGGCCCTGGCACTGAGCAGGCAGGCAAGCCAGGAGCTTGATGTCAAGCGCCGAGAAGCCATCTATAACGATGTCCTTACTAAACAACAAATGGTAAAACATCTAATACTTATTTGATTGACTGTCCATGCTTGATTGAACGGGGATGTTGAGTATGGACTTTGCATGCGTGTGTTCATAAACTAGAAGTGTATCTTCAGGAACATAAATACATACTTACAGAATGTGTGTCTCAATGGGTCAAGTATTTGCCAGCATTGTGTGACGGCGTACGTGACGTAACGTAAGGAGATGGTGACTTCTGCAGTGTGTTGGATTGCATTGCTCAGCCTCATTGAAGCATAAGCAAGTTCACTTAAAAAAAAATACTCGCCAGATTTTTCTGTTGAAGTAGTTTGCTTGAAGGTCATGAGGCTTAAAGAGAAATCTGATTCCCAGAGCTCAGAAAGCAACTTATAAAACACACATCTTAGAAAGTATTGGTAATGGTTTTTTAGCTTAGAATTATTTTGCAAAATCTGAAAGTTGCCCAGATTATGTCAATGGGAAGAGTTTTCTCTTAGGCAAACAAACATTTCGTGACAGTCCGCGTGCAGGACTTTCAAAGGGAAGTTAAATGGTACCCGACAAATAAAGTTGTAACTTATACCTGGGAATAATTTCACAGTACGGTGCATGTTGCCGTAGTAACTTACCTAAATGCTGCGTGCCATACAATACAATAGGCAAGTCATTAAGAGAACTTAGCCCTAAATTGTGTTACTAAATGGTTTCTACAGCAATCAGCTTGTGAATACCATCACATTAGTGATGGTGATAACAATGGTGCTTTTTCCTTCAGCCACGCTATCCCTAACAAATTGATTTTAACTCTGAACTTGATACCTGCAGCATTGAGACGGGTGGTGCACTTAAAACAGCTCTACTTTCCCTTCACAGTTAATCAGTTGCGTTCAGAGGATACTTATGAACAGAAGACTACAGCAGCAGTACAATCAGCAGCAGCAGCAGCAGATGTCTTACCAGCAAGCAGCAATGAGTCATCTCATGATGCCAAAGCCTCCAAATTTAATCATGAATCCTTCCAACTACCAACAGATAGATATGAGAGGAATGTATCAGTCAGTATCTGGTGGTATGCAGCCACCACCATTACAACGAGCACCACCCCCAATGAGAGGCAAAAATCCAGGGCCTTCCCAAGGGAAATCAATGTGATTTTGCACTAAAAGCCTAAAGGATTGTTAAAATCAGAGAAAGAACTTTTATTTTTTTAGGAATCAATGGCTTAACAGAACTCAACTGTAAAAAAAAATTTAAAAAACTTAAAAAAAAAAATTAAATAAATAGTTTGGTTGGTCCCCTTAAATGCCATGTTCCATATTAGTGTTTCAGCTTTGTTTAAATAGGACATAATGTTCTCCCTGTTGTCAGTGATGTTGCCTAGAATCTTCTTACATATGTTGAGTACAGGAGATAACAAGTTGTTTTCAGTGAAAACAAGTCCTCCCATAACAGTAGCATCTCCACAGGTTTCCTGTCTAAACTCCTATGCTTGCTTTCAGTAGCTGCGAAGCTGTCATCAAATTCGAGAAGCTTAGGAAGGACTGCAGGTCTGTATGTTTCAGTATACCATATGTGAATTGTAAACAGCTGAGTTCTTGATTAGAGTTGATTCCTCAAATTATGGAATACTTTTGTGCTTACCCATTTCTTTATATTAGTGGGAATATTATAACAGAAATAGTCTAGTTTCCTTTTGACTGAGGTCTGGACTCATACTATATCATCTATGCTGAATGAAACAGAAACTGAAAATACTCTTTGAAACAGAATTGAGTGCAATATTCTTAAATACTACTGCTCTGAAACTTTCGAGTCATGCAGTTACAGAGAAACTGTGTACACAGCCTTAAATAGTGACTTGGGGAAGGTGATTGCTCTTCCCTAGTCTTCTGCCATTTTTTATTTTCAGTTTTATGTGATGGAATAACAAGTGGTGATCTTAGAGTTGGAGATGTTTTTCCTTCACATGCTAATTTGCTCTATGCGGAGTCCAATACAAAGTACATTTCTGTTAACTCCTTAATGCTGGTGCTACTGTCTTTTCCCATTGCCGGCAATGGGAGACAGGCCAAGAAAATTAAATTCCTGGTATTTGGGGGGTTAAAATAGTGATGGTGGCCAGGGTGAAACCCTGTTTTGTAAACAACTTCAAAAATGGCAGAACCATTGCTGATTTAAAATTGATACAAAGAAAGTGCTGTAGCAACTTCTAGAGCTGCCAGAACAGTGAAATAACTTTTCCTCTATTAGGTAAGAGTTTTCGTTATGCACTCCTCCCTGTCCCCTTTCGTTTGTGTGGAAACATGATCTAGTACACAAAGAGCTTGATTTTTTTTGTTTGTTTGTTTGTTTGTTTTGGTTTGTTGTTTTGGTTTTTTTTAATGGAGACCAGAGATAATTTTCTGGTTTATTATATATCATTAGCACTCTCTTTACCCACACTTTTTGTGCTTGTGAAGACCTAATTAAATACAAATAGGGCTTTTCTTTGAATGTAGTTTGGTTGATTCTTCCCCTCCCAAAAAAAGTTTGTAATCTGGAGGTAAAAGTAAGTGACGGGAACATTTGAGGCAATGGTGTATTGACTACAGAGAACTCTGGAGAACTGAGCGGATGGAGGCATTTGCTCCAGATATTGCTGGACTCTTCTGACTTGCTGACATGAACTAAAATTATTTGGGTTTCTGGAGAGTTTCTTGCAGGAGTTTGATTGAGTTCTTGCCCTGAATGGACAAGTGGGTTTTGCATCTAAATATGCAAATCTTACACAATACTTCATTTTGTGATTGAAACTTGGTTGGTGATCTGAACAGAGTTTGTGATCTGTTGCAAAACCAGCTAACAAGTTGCTGTTTTGGACTCTTTTATTACAAGATACCACAAAAGAACCTCAGTATGTTCTAGTGCTTTGCCAGCTCTACAATTAAATTTTAATTTGGGGGGAGGAGAGCAAAAAGAGACGTACTCAGAATAGAAGAAACAAAACGTGCGACTTTGAGACAAACATTTGAAGGCAAATGTACTCTCGGCAGCTCTCACCGATACTCCTACGTGTCGTGAACAAGAGAAATACTTTCTACCAAACCTGGGAATGTTCAATGGAGTTTTACAGTAACTCAAAGACTTAAATGTGGAAGTTTTAGGCAACATTTAAAGGCACATTTTTTTTCATTCTGGACAAAAGTATGGATAACAGAAGACTAATGCATAAGAAGAAATCCGAAATAAGCATTGAAGTAAAACTTGGACCACTTTGCATACATGTTTCTCACTTGACATTTTAGCTGCATAACAATGTGCTTTGAGTATAACATCAAGCTTTAACAAATATTTAAAGACAGAACATACATCAATAAGATAATAAAAGGCTCATTTTTATATTTGTTTTAGATGTTTTAACTAGATGAAATGGCTTAAGACGACGAATAAAAATGTTGCTTGTAATACAGTTTTGCCTGCTAAATTCTCCACATTTTGTAACCTGTTTATTCCTTTGGATGTAAAGCGTTTTTGCTTAGTATTGTGATATTGTATATGTTTTGTCCCAGTTGTATAGTAATGTTTCAGTCCATCAACCAGCTTTGGCTGCTGAAATCATACAGCTGTGAAGACTTGCCTTTGTTTCTATTAGATGGCTTTTCAGTTCTGTATTAAATAATCTCAAGTACTATAGAAAAGGTGTCCCCTCTTCCTATAAGGCTGTTTTGTAATATATATAAGGACTGGAAATGTGTTTTTAAAGAGAAGAAGCATTCAAGTATGACGATATACTATCTGTGTTTTCACCATTCAAAGTGCTGTTTAGTAGTTGAAACTTAAACTATTTAATATCTCATTTAATAAAGTGACCAAAATACATCAACGTGCCTTGTGCTACATTCACAATACAGCGTTAACTCCGCAGGGATACAGGCCGAGAACGTGTCTTTCGAGAACGGCGCTGCGCTGTGAGTTTAAGCTTTCTTACTTTTTTTTTTACACCGAGGTACCCGTTACTGGATGTAGCCATTCATTTCACTCAGGGAAAATAGTTGTGGTCCAGGTTTTCAAATTGTAAGAATTAATAGTAGCTTCTGCAGCCGATCTGTCTGTTAAAAATGAAGAGTGAGTTACTTCCCAGCAATGATCCATTGTTACGAGTGAGGTGAAGCTCTACGTGGTCAAATTAGAATAACCTACTTGCATGTTTTAAGCTCGTAATTGTGCTTCTCCCTTGCTTCTCCCTTTCTTCGTTATTAAATCCCATGTGGTGGGCAAAAAAACCTTGCCTACGCGAAAAACCGGTGTGACGGTTGTGTTTTAAATCTGCCCCTATGCTCGTTCCCTGTCCTTGAAGCGTTTTTTGTGGCTCCTGGACAGTGCTGCAGCCACGTTACTGCCCCGGCTGGGTCTGCTCGGGGAGGTACAGCTGGGCTTGCCGGCAGCTGAGAAAGGGCGGGTGCTGTGGAAACCGCATCTGGTGTGAAAATAATCAAGTTGTGCCGTAAGGGGCAGCGTGGGCACCGCGTTTTTAAATATCCCCGTAACTTTTAAGTTCGTTAAAAACTGAGAGAGGGCAGCGGGAGGCTCGTGCATGTGGCGGAGGCTGGGTATCGGCTGTCCGTATCGGGCTGGGGAGCGTTCTGGGACGAGCCCCCTGTACAGAACAGGCCTGCAAGGTGCTCTGACGCCGAACAGCGGCGTTCTCGTGTGCCGCGTGTTAAATGCTTACCCCGTGGGATTTTTTTTGTGCTTACCTTAAAAGCAGAACCGCTCTGAGCAGGGTAAATAAAAGTAAATTCATCGGTTCAAGCAAAAAGAGTTTTGGAGTTGGATAAATTTTCAACGTTTGTGGAAAGACAAATGTCGTGCAGCTGGAGACGTTTGGAAAAACACTGGTGTTGCAGTGTCGGTCACGTAAGCGTGCAGCGCCTGGACTTCCCTCCCCGGAGCCGCTCCGGTGCTGAAAGAGCCCGGTGTGCACCCTCTGTGCTGTAGAATATACTCCGGAGCTGCATCCCAGCCTCGAGCACCAGCGGGACTTCACCCAAGCGTCTCTTCGGGAGAGCTGTGCTGCCGTGAAAGGTCGAGAGCAAGCTGCGGCCTCGGAAGTGGTTTGGGTCTCGGAGGTGTGCACAAACCTTCCTCCTCCAGCCATCGCGGGCTGGGTGCTCCGCAGCGAAGGCTCTGGAGAAGCTCCGGGTTTGCCCTGTGTGTGCGCGGGATGAGTCCACGCGTGCAGCCCCTGCGCAGCACACACGTAGAAAGCCATTTTTCACCCGGTTGCAGCTTCTGTACCAGCTGTGCCTGGTGATGAAGTGGCGGAGGGGATGTGTGTGACCGAAGGAGGGTGTTGGGAAAGGGCTGAGGTCTGAAATNCGCTGGGGGAGGGGGAAGGTCAGCCCTTGGGTCTGTGCTCAGCCACTTTCAGGGTCTGATCTCAAACGCCACCTTGGCTTTGTGTTTAACGGCTGGTGCGCACGAAAACTATTTGAGATGCTGAAATGTGGAACGGTAATGGATACCTGGGGCGTTAATCAAAGCCTAATCCAGTGGCAACGGCTGCTTTTATAACGCAATTGCACAAACCGTGGATTCTTGCTGGTGCCCGTTAGCAGCGGCGCGGGCAGAGGCAGGTGCTTGCTGTGTGGTGATCTGCCACACTCAGTCACGGGCATCTTGGTGCTAAATACTTTCTGGTAACGGTGAGGGAAGAGCCTGAGACTCCTCAGTGGAGTTGGCTTTGCAGGTCTCTTACTCAAACCCAGCCAGCGCAGGTGTGAGACTACATCCTTGGTATTTTCCATTATAAGAATTTAACACCTCTGAAGCAGTTACTTGCTTTGGAAAAAAAAAAATACCAAGTTTTATGCTCCCTCTTGCATGATTTAGTCCTTTTGGTTTAAGTTCCTCTCTATAATTCCACCTCACGCTGCTGTCTTGGCTGCTGGCGGTGCATGGATCACAGGCCATGGTGCTGGGTTTTGCTGTTTGTTCTCCCCTCCTGACTGCAGGTGTCTTTTGTCTTTACCTTAAAATCAGGATCAGGGTCTGCATTCATACAACTTCAGCCACAGAAAGTGCTTTTCCCGTGGTGCTGCCTGCTGCGTTCCCCGCTCTGTCCCAGGAGCTGAGCTCCGTGCCTGCGTTTCTAACTGTCTCTATCGTCGATGGCTGTCCCGGGTGCCTATAGCACCTGGAGAAGCAGCACATCACCACATCACACCTACTTTGCACGTTTGCCCATTAATTACTTTCAGCACAGGTCCCTGCTATGTTGTCGGCCACCCAAGTTGTTTTCCAGCAAGGCCTTGATGCTGTTTAGTTCTTCAAAGAGCAGAGAAATCGTTTACTCTGATCTGCTGGTTCATAAATGATACTGAGATACCAGGTAACCCAAATAGTACCCTCGGTGTGTCGTATGTCCTGTGGCTTAGGTGAGGGAGCACTCGGTAACCTCGCTTTATTTCCTCACAGCACCTTTGTCGTTATAAAGCTTTCTGGATTGAGCTGAAGCCAGACTTGGCCCCGCAGACCGCTCCCCCCACCAGGATGGTTGGTGTTTCAGCCAACCCCCCCCAAGCACGAGTTGACTCCAACTGTTAGGTTGTGGGAGAGGACATCGCCCTTTGGATGAGGTACCAGGGGTTGTCATCTACCACCAGCGCTATCCCAAGAAGCACGGGTGTCTGTCTCACCTTCAACAAGAATTTCAGCCCTTCTCCTTCAGGGGTGCTCCTTCCCCGGGTGCCCTTTTGGGAATGTCTCAGCCACAGTCCGGCAGCTGCGACGCATCTCTCTGGAGGTACTGCCAGGTGGGGCAGCACCTAACCAGAAGAAGGGCACCTTCCCTGCCTTTTGGCTCTGAGTTTCTGGTCTCCCTTTGCAATTTCGGGCTCTCCATCACGTTCTCAAGTCTCTGGGGCCTCCTCTCCTTCCCTGCTACAGAGAAAGGAGCACTGAACCCCATGTCCCACCAGGAGAGCTCCCTGCAGGCAGCAGGGTCTCTGCGGGGACATCCCCGAAGCCATGTGTGCATTGCCCCTTGTAGGTCTGTCTCCTCAGTCCCCTCTGAGGCCATCCCCGTGCCTCGGATCAAGCGTCAAACCTGGGGAGACGGGCGTTTTTGCTGGGTTTGCGCTGTACTGTGCTTGGTGCCATGTTGGCCTCACACAGAGGGTTTCCCTTCGTTTCTGCACCCGTCCACAGTGAGACTCAAGAAAGTGCCCTTCTCTTTGCTGCCAACCTCCTCCCTTCTGCTTTGCGCAGCTCTTCCTGGGATAATGTTTCTCTTACAACATGCCCACCCCTCTTAAGTGGAAGGAGAAGCGTTGAGAGCGATGCCTTTTGTCCTGTTTACTGTGGTGTTTTCAGACCCGTGGGTTTTTGTGTGTGAAACAGCGCTGGGGGGTGAAGGGCACAGCGGGGTTTCTGCGGGACCGCAGCTACCCCCTGCACCAGCTGCCTTTGCCTTCCTTTAGGGAGAAGTTTTTCAGCTGGCTGTTGTAACTTTGAAGCGCTTGGAAACTACAGGAGCCGAGATCCCAAACATAGGTCGACGTTTCCTTTTGCTAATTTAGGAGAGAGTCTCTCAGGTTGAAGCATCACAAACGTATTTTCCTCTAAAACTTTCCTAGCAGGAGCAGGGGAGCCCCTGGGACCCATCCACCACCGATGGAGCAGATGGACTTCGGCCAAGGCGCTGTATGCTGTCCCGGCTGTGGCGTCTGTCTGCCAGCCCTGTAAAAGCCTCCGAGCCGAAGGAGCAGTCGGCATCTCCAGTTGGCTTTCGCCGGGCAGAGCAGCAGCTGGTGGGGTAATGGCTGGACACGGGGAAAGGAGGGAGAGGTGAATGTGTCCACGTGAAAATACCCACTGAGCACAGCTGACCGCTCCCCCTGCCACTCAAAACGCAGCCAAAGTCTGCAGTTGTTAATTCTGCTGCCATTAAGCTCCCAGGTCAGTCAGATTCCTCATATCTTTAAGCATTTTGTTGAACCAGAACCAAAAACCAGTAAATTCCTGCTGAAAGCAACCATTTGGGTGGCATTTAGCAATGCTGAATTCCCCCTTTAAAGAATGTCCCATGTGGGAGATGTCACCAACCTTTACCAAGGGGTTTCCAGTAAATTCTTTGTGGATTTTGTTGTTTGCACGTATCGGTTTTTTGAACCCAGATCCCAAAAAAGGTGCTTTACACTATCCCTCACACCTGCACGTCCCTTCGCAGCAGGAGGCTCTGCTGATGCGGCTCTTCAGTTTGGGTATCGGATGAATGAGTCCATCCCGCTGCTAAATCCGCTCCCTTTTGAGTTGGTAAAAAATGTACTTGGCATTGCTGAGATCTGGTTTTGACCTTCATTTTGAAGAACAGGAGCAGGATCTTAACCACTAGATTTATCTTCAAGTGCAACATAAAGCCCTGGCTAGAGGGAGGCAGGATCATCCTGGGGGGGGGCAGAGCAAAGCTCGAGGTCTGAGGGATTTCCCTCCGTGCAGGGGAAGGTCGAAAGTGCAATTGCACTTTAGGACACTTTTCCTGAGCCATCGTGCTCCCAACATGGAGGCTGAGGATGAGATGTTTCAGCAGTGACTCAGAGGAAGAAGGTAAATAAACACTTTTTACTTCAAACGCAGGATTAAATTCCTTCACGACTGGATCGTTCAAGGTAAAGCTCCTGTAATCTCCTCGTTGCGATCCACAGCCCGTCGTCTGGAGGCTGCTGGACCCACCGTGCCCGGTGCGGGACCAGTTGGGGCAGTGAAGGGACACGGCAGGGACGCAGGAGGTGGCAGAGAGGGCAAGAGATGGCTGGGAGCAGAGCTGGGCACCAGGGCTGCTGCTCCGTTAGTGGCACAGCTCGTGAAGAAGCTGGTGTGGATCATCTCTGGGTGAGTGGATTTATCCTGGGAATTCACGGACTGAAGCTGAAGCAGCTGAGATTTTACCTCGACTGCTTCGCAAGGAGGAGGCTGAGAAACAATACTGTGAAAAATGCACTTGTGCTAAGGAAAACCCCCAACTCAAAGCCACTACATCTGAATTTGTATGTATTTTTGCACGCTCCGGAGAACCATGTTTCCTACCAACCTCTCCTCTGTGCTGCCACGTGCCTGGAGCAACTACAGTCTCCTGCTCCCACCATGTGCTAAAAACCCTCTCTGCTGATCATAAGGGACAAAAAAATAAACTGGGATAATTCCTGGAAGCTTCCCCTGCAGTTTTGCGACATCCCAAGCAGGCAGCAAGGGCAGATGTGTGGCACAAGCATCGCCCAGGGCCCGTGCCGGCTGCTGGGTTGAGCTGCAGAGCAAAGCCTCCGCTGTGAGCATCCCCACCCCGGCCAGCCTGACCTGAGAAGGGCTGCGGCTCTCCGGCACAGCACTGGCAGCAGGTGGAAACGCGGGGCTGGCTCGGGGCTGCCAAAACGCTGGCAGGTTTGGCTGAGCCCAGCATAAGGCAGGAGTTGCCCCAGGGGCAGAGGAAAGGTGATGGGACTGTGGGACCAGGCAGCTTCTGCAGAGGAAAATGCTACCCAGCCATGAACGTCCAAGTACTGCCTGCAGGGGTGAACTTCATGGTAATTCCTTAAAAATTAGGGTGTTTTTTTTTTTTTTTTAAATTGCTTTTGCTGCTTTCTACTTTTTCTTCACTGATTTTCCATGATGCTTCAGGTAAGTCTTGTGTGAGATGTGGTGGGCTTACTGCAGGAATGATGGGTCCGTGCAAACACTCAGCAGATGCTCCAAATGTTTCTCTGCTTGATTTTTGACGGGACAATTAATCCACAGTGGCTACGTCACATGCTGAAGCGTCTCAGCTGCCGACGACTCACGCCAAGAGCTGCACCGGCACTCGTGGGGCCGCAGAGGCAAGGGAGAGCCCGAGGACGCCGACCGTGCCTGCGAGGGTCCTCCCCCCCCCCAGCGATGGCAACGCACGTTCTGGGGCAATCCCATCCGATGGCTGCAAAAGCTGAGCTATGCCTGGTGCTTGGCATGGCCCGAGGACCTATTTTACCCATATCAGAGTAAAGGGAAGGGCTGGATTTGCAGTTCGTGGAAATTACGGTTCATCAGACACCCAGCCGGTCATTTCAGTAGGGTCACACTTCCGAGGTCCGTTCCAGGTATAATTTGATGTCATCTTTGTACAAGAGTTTGGGGGTTAGATAATTTATCTTTACTATATGAAGCCTTTTCAGAGGTGGTCTTAATATTCATACAGATGGGGAAATACTGGGTTAATTGTTAAAGAGTGCCAAAAAAAAGGGCTAGCAAGAAATCTACAATATAAAGACAATTTTATTGCCGATAAGCTCTTAAAACTCATTTTTTTTTTTTTCCTGTTTCAGTAGGACCTTATTCTTCCTGATGAAAATCCGGTCATAGCATCTCTCATTAAAAATAAAATTATTTTGAAATAAATAAATATATAAAATAAATATCATATACATTTTATAAATAGTTTTGTCCTTATGCACAGTATCCATGCTTACATCTGAATAATGTTCCTCACCCCATTCCCACACCAACAGCAGGAAAAACCCCACTCATCAGGACCAGTCCATGTAGCATCATCCATGTAGCAAACTCCCGGGCTGCTTAAGCATGGTACCATTCGAAAGGCTTTTTCTTAGCAGGTAACCATCCCGAGCTTAGCAGCAGCATCTGCAGCAGTTCCGTGGTCTTTTGTTTTCTTTCCTTCTCTTCGTTTTTAGCTTTGGTTTTTCCCCCCCGCCCCCGGTGATCAGGTTTGCTCGCCTGCTTGTTCCTTTAAGCAACCATAACATTGAATATTCCACCTCTCTTGTAGCAACCGGGTAAAGAAAGTGAATGAAAATTAAAGATTATATGTAGGGTTCCCTCCCTTTCCCTACCCCCACCCCCATAAATAACCCAGGTTCAATATACGCTTGAAACAAGGAGGAACAGCAGTGTCTGAATTCAATGTAAGTGCTTTCCTACGTCATCTACGCTTACAGGAATGATGGAATGACTATTAATATAGTGCTCTGGGAAAAAGCTTGGGAGCCCAAGTATGTACACTGACGGGGCAGCTGCAGGAAACATCACCTGTAGTGGAAGAGGTCTCTGTACATCGCAGGTATTTTGGCAGGGTCCACAGGCCTGGGTAAAAAATGAGTGAATTTCTGATGTCTCTTAGTCCTGTACCCCTCTCGAGGGGAGCCGTCCTTGTTCAGAGCCACGTAGTAATGCCTCTCCGAGTCAGGATGCTTGTAGAGGGTTGAGGCGTACGTGTTGTACCAATTCTCTTCAAACTGCTCTCGGAAAACGCACTCCCGTGTGAGCTTCTTCTGCGTTGGGGCAGAGGCGGGAGGGGAAGAAAGAGATATTTGTGTCAAAAATTTAACAACAACAACAAAAAAAAGTCTTTTCCTCCTTCCTTCATTTTCCAATAATTTTCCCAGCTACCTTCTCCTGGCTCCTCTGGGGATGGAGACTGTGCCGCCAGGGACGTTTCCCCTGGGTGAGAGCTGGAAACGGGCACAAGCCGTACAAGCTGGGACCCAAAGACCTCTGAAGTTAGAGGAGGAAGGAGACAAAAGGAGGAGGAGAAGGTGGGTGTGCATTTTGCAAAGATGCCCTGTTAAAAAAAACCAACCAAACCCAAAAAACCAGGGTCATAGCAAAACTCTAAACCTGGCAGCCAGGTCTCTGCGATCGGGATGTGTGTTTGGAGTTTGCCGGGGCGGCTGTGCCGCCGGGCAGGGCTGTGTCCTGCGCAGAGGGCTGCCCACCCATGGCCACGTCTCCACCATCCACAGGTACCACAGACACCCCAAAACCGCTCTCTTAGGCAAGAGACAACCCCGGGAGAAGAAGCGGGCAGCGCATCTGAAGGGTTTAAACAAGAGCGAGCACCGCTTTGAAAGTTCAAGGCACGTAAGAGTATACAGTGCAACACGAATGAAAGCATTCCTCAGGCCTTTCATCTTCTGAAGCGCCAGATAGCTGTGATGTGAGGCCATAACAAGACCCGGGGAGGTCTGGACGGGGAGCAGCGCTCCAGGGATGTCTAACCCCGGGGAAGATTTATGGCGGCGATAGGTGATGTGATGAGCGTGTGCCAGCCCACGGCCGGCGCATCTCCTGCTGGGCCAGGTGGACGGGTGACACTGGTACCACCGTGGCCAGAACCAGCCTCTTCCTCCAACCCTTATGGCCGGGGGCTGTTGGCAGCGGCCGTTCGATGATGGCTTTTCGGTTCGTGCCCATCGCTCCTTCCCCCGTGCCAGCTAGCGGGACGTGCCCAGCCGCAGCGAGGAGCGGGGCTGTCCCCCTGCCCCACGAGGACGTGGGTGGCTTTGCCAGCACCGTTGCGCTGCATTGCAGAGGGTCCCGCCATCCCGTCTCATCCTATGGCAGAGAGGGGATCGCCGGGGGGGACGTGGGAGTCCTTTCAGATGAAAGGCAGCCTGCAAACGTAGGATGCTATAGTATTACAAACACTGTACCTACACTGCAAACTATTCGGGTAGGGAATGTGTCTTATCTACGGAATACAGAGTGCTAAGTAAATGTTATTGCCTGCAGTAGATGTTTTGTAATACGATCCAGGAGCTCACCTGCGCTCAGAACCTGTTTTGAATGTTTTGCTGCTAATTAAATAAACCCTGAGGTGAGTTGTGGGCCCTCCAAAAGCCTACGCCACAGCCCTTGCCACCTGAGACCTGGGGAACCAGGGGTTTCTCTTCCCAGATCCATCAATAAATACAGACTTTTTTTTTTTCTTCCCGTAGGATGCCATCTACTCACAGAATATGTTGGGAACTGCTGACCGGCTGAACTCGTGCGCTGCTGCTTTGCCCCAGTTTACCTGCTCTTCACTTGGCTGTTTGGCGGTACAGCATTTGTGTAAAATGTTTGGAGAGTCTGGGGTGACTCTGCAAGGTGCAATTTCTTTCTTTCCAAGCCTGGGATGTCCCCACTGAGCCCGACGCCGTACAGGCAGCGTGCAAGGTGCTGCCTGCGACTTTTGCTGCTCTAAGTATTAGCTGCGTTTCTGCAATGGATGGAAAACTTAACAGAAACGTTGGCACAAGTTTAACAGGGACAGGTAGAAAAGCTGTCAGTCCCGAGGGGACTCCACGTGTCGCTGCGGGGGTGGCTGGCTCTGGCTATATCAACACGCAGATCAGGCAATATCGGCACAGAGGTAAACAATAAACTTGCTGAAAATGTAAAAATACCACTGTACTGTCATCTCCTAAAATACCACTGTAATGGTAATGCTGTTGTTAGGTGCTGTTTTATGGACCTTTAATTAAGAATACTGTAGCAGCTTTCGATTTTGAAAAGCCATCATTGTACAACCCACGTATCCCAGATTTTAAAACTCCAGAGTTATTTGGGGACCTGGCTTGTGACTTCTGCACGGTTTGGATCAGTGGTTTGACCGCATCCCTGCAGCATCCTGTCGGTGTATTGTCTGGTGTACAAGATGCAACAACAGAGAGAAAACTTCCATGATTATGTCTTCAGGTCAATTCTGTTTCCAGATGAAGTGTTGTAAAATGTTATCCTATTTTTGCTTCTGTGTCGTAACGTGAACACAGGCCCTAGACTTTAATTAACCCATCATGAAACCATCGATTCGTAATCAGAGCCACAGAGTTTGAAAGCACAGAAGGGAATATGCAGGCTTATGTCATCCTCTTCAGCAGGCACAAGTAAAAGCTGCGACTCCAGGAGCTGCTGAGCAGCCTTGGGCTTTGACAGGAGAGGTGTTGCTGCATGGGTGTAGGCTCCAGCCCTGCTTTCTGAAGTGTGCTTTAAGATTTTTTGTGTTTTATGGAATCCTGGTGATTTTACTTTTTATTTATCTTGCATATTTGTAATTTAACCGCTGTCTCCGCGTTTAACTTTTGTTTAGGGTAGATTTTACTTCAGAAATGATGTGGGAAAAGAACAGTTATCAGTGCATGCTAGTATTTGATTATCTCATATAAACATTAGCAGCTGCTGCATCTTAAATAGTGAAAAGGTCTGTGGCAGTCTCAGATGGGAATGGCAGAAGAAGAGATGATGGAAACTTGTGGTTTACTGTTACTGTCTGCTAAGCAAAGGTTTTCTGAAAGCTTCTCTATATGCAGGGTACACAAGTTTAAATTTCTACACTATGAGATTGATCGGATTTGGTTAGAGGAAGTATGTGTCTTCCGCTTTGATTTAAAACTGGTTTATTTTATTTCATTTTAAATTTACTGTGATCCATCCTTAAAAATCAGTACCCTCACATGGGGCAGTGCCGTGATCTAGAAAGAGGCATTTAATAAAATCACACACAGGTGATGGGTTGAATTAAAGACAGCGGGGCATCTGAAGAAAAAGCACTAGTGAAGTGCAGCAGCTACAGAAAAGGAAACTTAAAAATGGCTATCTGGAATGCACTTAATTTTTCAAAATAGAAGTGATACTTCTACCTAACTGGAAATGACTATTTTATATTGAGCTGCGTTAAATAATTGGGAATTGAGTTAAATTAACCTGTAGGAAGCACCTCTGCCCAGTTGTTAAGACCTGATGTTTTGACTGCAAGTCTTAACACTTAATTAAATAGAAAGAAGCAGAGGAGACCTCAGCTCTCTTCAGGTTGATGGAGACTTTACCGGTGATGCCAAAGCTCTTCACAGCACCCCTTCCCCACAGGCCCCGCCAAGCTTCGCAGAAGCTTTTGCTCCGTGTGCGGGTGTTTCAGCCTGCAAAACCTCGACGTACGTTCTTTTTGGGACTGGCTCATCAGAGCACCTGCCCATGTTCAAAGAGGTTTACAGGGTGGTGCAGGTTCAGAAACGCTGGGCAGAAAAGCAGCGAGGTGGACCTGAGCTGGTCCCGGCTGCGGTGGTGCAACCCACGAGCCATGGCTCTAAGGGCTCCCAAAGCAAGGGAGCAAACGACAAACTCACAAGCTGCCACTAGAAACCTGAGCCTGGACTGGAAACAGGGTGTCTTCTGCTTTCTCTGTCCTACAGCAGCACAGGATGAGGCAGAATCTGCTATAGGTGTCGTCAGAAAGAGTTTATAGGTATTCAGGAGTTTGTGTGGAGTGAAAAACTAACAAGGAGTTTACACTTGGTTTTTGGCAAAACACGGAAAATTTTAGTCTGAAAAGGTCACTTCTAGAAAATTATAAGCAACCCCCTAAACTCCTAAAAGGAGTTGTAGAGAATATTATAATAAAGTAACACTCAGACCACAACTTCAGCTTCTGTTGGTTAAACATAAATGTAAAATCTGCAGATAGGTGCAGATCCTGATCACGTGGAGAATAAAATTGATGTGTTACTCAGGCAATGAAAACACACAAGCAGCCCCTGGTTTTATGCTAAATTTCCCTTCTGCCTTTAGTTGACTCTTGCCACACCATTTCTGAAAGGCAAAAGCTCAATAAGCCCCCCCAGCTCCCCAGGCACTGCCCCAAGCAGTGTCCAGGGGCTGGGCACCACCATGGGCTCTCACCGCACAGGTGTATCCTCCCTCCGCAACCCTATTTCATATACATCATTTACGTTATAACAACAGTGGCATCACAGGTAGTAGGATGGAGGTATGTGGCAGCCCAAGGACTTTGGAGGCCTGCGACAGACACAGCTCGTGATACCGATGAGGCCCCGCAGCCCATATCGCTGCGTATGTTATATAGTGTTGTAATCAGCACAAAACCTTAAACTTACCGACCCATACAGCTCGCCTCTCTCATTCATGCCGAGGTAGAGTCCTGAGTCCACCCCACGGATGCTCACCAGCCCCACTGCCAGGCTAATAAACTCCAAAATCCCTAGAACAGAAAAGAAGTCCAAATCATACAGAGAATAAAACCAACACCAGGCTCCAGTGACGAACGCAAACCAGCCTTTCCCAACCTTTGCAGAGCTTCCTACAGACCCTGTTTTCCTTATTTATAACAACGCAGTTCTTAAATCTGCAGTCCCATATGCATGCAATCTTCCAATTTCCAGTCTAGGCTTCTCCCCAGAATTACAAATTTGACTTGCCCTAGAGGAATTACCTTTGCTAATGAGAAAAGGTTTGCTAGGTTTTGTTGTTTTGGTTTTTGGTTTGTTTGTTGGTTTTTTTTTTTCTAATTATCACCAAGAAGACAGATGTAGAAACTTGTGCATGGCCTCCTAGAAACTTCAGAAGGCTGTTACCACGCTGGGTTTTATTCTTCACCAAAAGGAGAGTGATTTTTGTCACCGTGGCGCTTCTGGTTTGAGATGATAGTCCCACATGTTTTAAAGTGATGAGCTCAATAAAAATAAGTGAAAAACACTAGAAGAGATGTCTGTGAGGGCCATCTTCATCCTGGTACTCCAGTGGGGTACTTGCTACCCCCAAATGTATATACAGGCTGTAGGGATAAAATCCAACTTCAAATATACGCAGGTAGAAATGCATCTTCCTCTGCAGTCTTCGGAGCCGGGGAGTTGCCAGTCCTTCCTCCGTCACCCCCTGCCACCATTACTGCCAGAAACCCCCTCCTGCCCCATATGTCCTGCTGCCTGCCCCAGCCTCGTGCCAGCCCCTTCCCGGTCCTGTGAGAGCAACCGTTTTACTCGTGGGCTTCAGCCTACGACAGTGGTGTCAGATACTTTAAATAATGAGGGGCAGCCTCATTTCCTCTGGCAAAGAAATTAGCGGGGTCTGTCACGCTGCCTGCTGCACCCCTGCTGCCGAAAAGGGGGACGGCAGCTGTTTTGATGGAGGAAAGACCTGTAATAGGAGAACCTTTGGTGAAGCACTTAAAAACAAACAGCCCCCAAGCAGGTGCATTTTTAACTGGTCTGAACAATGCCAACATCACAAGTGGTGGAGACCTTCAAACTTCACAGGAAAACCTCCCGAAGGCATTAGTGGGACTGTGTTAGATCCTGGATATCACACGCTCCCTAGCTAGAGTCTTCACCCGTGTCCAGTGCTGAATTAATTAGCTGGGAGGTAGCAGCAGAGGAAGGAAGAGGGACAAAGTTGCTCTAACCTTTAGCGTGGCTCCAGGTCTCTTAATATAGCTCCCAAAATGTCCAGTCCTGAGAAATTGCTGCTCTGATCAGGTTACCTCCCAAAGCTCCTCTTAAAAGTATGCCTTGAGTCTAAAATCACCACGTGACAAGAGGCCACCTGAGCCAGCTGACTTCAGCGGTAGTCGCAGCTCCCAGTCACCCCGCAGCTTGGGGTATGCGTCTTCTGCTCGGCCAGGCGTGGATGCGGTAACTCTCAGACGGTTAACTGCATCACCGCCTAAATATAGGACGGACCAGACGGCGATGGACACCTCTGTCCCACTTCACTCAACGCAGACTCATAAGTCAGATGCTGGCGGCTATAACTGGGTGCAAGAATTAGTCTTCCTATCGTCTATCAGACTTTTTGTCTTCCTTTTGCCCTGCCAGCTCTGGGGCTCGTGCATCGGATCCAGCCCTCCCTGCAGCCAGCAGGTGCTGTGGGCAGGGGGAGATGAAATATGGACGTGGGGGCAGCAATTCCTTGAGACAAACAGGGAAGCAAATGACAGAAAACATGCTTTGTGGACCAGTGCAGATATTCTCCAGGCTGAAATATGCCCAGCTACACACCCCAGCCTGGGGACACATATTGCCTTCAGAAACACCAGGAGCAGGCAGTGCAGGCAGGAAAGGCAGCCTTCCCAAGGCAGGCAGGCAAACCAGGACCCTGGTTCTGCTCTGCTCGCTCGCTGGTAGGAATTGTGGTTTCTTATCCGAAAAGAAGCAGGAACAGGGAGGGAAGAGGCGCAGGATGAGGGCTGCTCTTCTGCCTCCGCTACCCAGCGGTTCTGACATGTGGAGGGAGTTACTGAACTGCTGTGTGCTTCTGTTTTCCCATCTGCAGGACAGAAACGATGACAGCCACTGTTTGAAAAGGAGGAAGTGAAGAAAGATTGACAACAACTAGAGAGAGTGTAAAAAGTAATAAAGGGGGAAAGGAGTACAGGGGTACCCAGAAATGGGGGAGACTTTCCCAGGCTGGAGACAAGTAGATAATAAAGTGAAAAATTGATCAGCAGTAGATCACCCTACCTATAGGTACAAACACAGTCCTCAGCACCAGCATTTTTTTTTTTTATTTGTCTTCTGTCACCCCTGGGAAGCGGGAAAATGCTGCTGGTCCCATTTAGAAACCGAGCAATGTCTGAGGCAGGGAAACTGAGAGGTTTTCTTGAGTATACCCACAAGTGCACTCTACACGTGCCATGTGAACCCAGGTCTCCAAGGACCTGGTAAGGAGCAACCCAGGAGCAGCATTAGCATCTTCCCTCTCTGAGCAGGTGGGTGAGACATCCCTTATCTGCTGCAGATTGGGTAAATACTTGCTGGTTTTGCAAACGAAATTTCTTCAAGGTGTGCCCGTGACAATCTCTTCTGACAACGTGCTGTGCAATAGTCCCCTTTCCTGATCTTTGAGTGGCACTTAGAGACATGCACGGAAGACAACTATGTTGAAACAGCATTAAGAATGTAACTTAAACCCACAAAAGTCAGGAGACAGAGTGAAGGCTGAAAAAATGTGGGCGGATATCCATCCTGTCCTTAACTCACTCCAATTGCTAGACAAAATTGCAGCTTCGTACATCTGATCTCCAGCAGCACAGGGAGTGGCCACTGGGGCCAGCTCAAGAATTTTCTTTCCAATTGTAGCGGTGTGCTTTTGTGGTAGAACATGGTTTTTGTTTTTTTTTTCCCCCTATTCCTTTCTCTTTTTTTTTTCCCCCAGGACTTGCCTCTTTTTTCTTGTTTTGATTATTTATTCCGTTTGTTCCTCGAGCCTTTCTAGACAGTATTTGGAAAGATTTGAGACTCCAACTAGATTCATTTACCACCAAAGCACTGAATAATCTCCCAAGCTCTGCTGTGGCAGGACCCGCACACTCTCGCCTCACTATAAACCATCCCTCAAAGAACAATTCAGTTCCTTGCACCTGTCTCTTCTTACATGACTATATTCAGGAGCAGGGGTACAGAAACATCAGATGTTGTATTAATGGCTACAAACCTAAAGCTTCAGCTAAAAACCTCAACAACTGTTCAGCAACAGGTGCACTATGGTCTGAATATCAAAATCCACAGCAAAACTTTCTCTGGAGGTTTGTTTCATCAGCTTCTCTAGGAGACTGTGTTACAGATCCATTAGCAGGTTCGTACCCAAGAAGAACTTCATTTGCTGCCTTTATTAGTCTGCAGTACAAACTCAAGGCGTTTTTCTCTCCTCGCAGTTAAGAGTAGCACTGTTTGTGTCACTTGTTTAATGCTGCTGCAAAACAGATAGGAGGCGGAAAAGGAGCAATTCCTCCTGGCAGGGATTTTCCTGGCGAATTTATCTTGGTTTCATTCTGAGAAGGATTCTCACAGGGGTGCTAATGTCAGTCCAAACCCCCTCCAGATTTTGACCGTCCTTTGTTTCTTTGCACAGGAAGGTTCTTAGCAGATGCAGCAAGAACAGATACATTTTTGAAAACGCTTTATTCTTTCTGGGTTGACTTAGGCAGAGCTGCCAGTTCAGAGAGCGACTTTGGGTGCTCTTCTAGTGTGAGAATGAGCTTTCTTCCAACGATCCTGAAGCACTTCACCAAATTTCGTGTTAAGCCTCCGCTAGGAAAAATAAGCTGCGCCCCATTGTTCTTGCATGAATCTGTATTTTTAGAAGTATAAAATATCACGTTCCAGAAGACAGGTGTGATTTAGGAATGCTCCAGTCCTCAAGAGATGGGAGGGAATAGGTACTGTGATTGCTCAGGCAGCGTGGGTAGACAATGCTGCTACCTCCCCTGCATCCTGTGGTACAAAAGAATCCCTCCCTTTAACCCTCACCATTGGGACCTTGGTTCTTTGTTCTGCACCACCAGGGCTTTGGTTCTGTATCTTCCTCTCTGGAAGACTTGCATGTCTTGCTCATCATTTTTGGGATGGCTGTGCATGGGAGGGTGCAGATACTGTCTGTCTCTTCCTGAAGCCCTTCCAGTATTAAGAGATAGGGATGCAAAGTTCGGTTCTACCCTACATCCCATCTGCAGCTGGATCCGTGCCTCTGCTGCGGTGTCGCAGCCATCCACAGAGCCCATTAATTATCTGCTCATGATACCACGGAGCACCTTCCAGCCATGTGGGCTTGATCCACCAAACCACCGTACTGGATTTCTAAGTATTTCCCCAGATGCCCCTAGATTTAAGGCAGCTTTAAACTGCTACCCTGAAACCCTCGTCTAGCTCTGTATCCCTCACCACGGTTTTGTAGTTCCCCAGAATCGCTCAGGCTGCCTATTTCTGTAATAAGTTACTGCTTTCTGACTGCTGCATGCAAAATTTAGGAATGCATTGATACATGACATCCTAATACAAACCATACCAGTAACATTGGAATTTAAATATTCATGGCTACTGAATGCAGATGGTGAATACTGTGTGCCAATATGTTATTGCTTTGAGTCTCTGCTGAAGTGAGGTTTAGTCCAACTTTATCTGAACACGAGGATTCCAGTCTAATCCTTTGGGGCTTTGTCTTGCAATTACAACAAATAACTATTTATTTTACACTGCCTCTGGGAAAACCCTGAAGCAGAGAACTATAATATTTTATATCTGAAGTCTGGTCTAGTTTACGTAGCTGGATGCTGACTGCTAAAACACTTAGGGAATGCCAGTGTTTCAATTTATTGAATGCACTGTGTGACTTAAGCGTGCAAAATTCATGCAAAGTTTTAGCCTGTTTAATGCGTTTTTCTGAAGTTTGTTTGGAAATACACTTATTTTACTCAATCTTTATTAAAAACTGGAACGGAGACAAATGCTGCCCTTTGAAACTGGCTGTTTACTTATATAAAGATAAGTAAAAAGAACTGATAGAAATACTACGTGGCAGATTGAACTAAAACCAAACACATGCGATGGGTTTGCTTTCAGTTTTTTTCAACGTGGAAAGCCATCATGTATTGCAGCATGAGAGGTTAAAAGATGTGTGTCTTTCGGGAGGTAATTAAAGAACGCTTGCCCCGCAAGCCTATTAGTACCTGACTCTGACCCGCGGGTTACGACTTTCTTGTTGATTTAGGCAGGGACATGCTATGCACACACCTGGTGTTTATGGGAAGCGCAGTACGGAGATAAGCTTCCCCAAGCGTTCCAAAAACCCACCTTGCACTACTAACAATAGCAGAAGCAGCGTTCCTGAAGTATCAGAAAGGACCGGTTGCAAACAAGTAAAGGCAAAAAAAAAAAGAATTCCTTTCACTGAGGAGTTAAATCATTTGGAAAACTATAAAAAGTCTTGCGAGCACTTCTTGCAACCTGTTGACAACATAGCTGAGATCACTGGCATGGGACTTGTTGATAGCTTACACAGACACCTGCACTAGATGCTGAAGTAGCGGGAATTTTTCTTAGCTGTGCTCTTACTTACTGTACTTCTTCGCCTGTGGCTTGGGATGCATTTTTTGAAGATTACATATAGTCTCATTAGAGATCCCTGCTCTTGTGTGACACTGATACAGGCGCTGCAGTCTTCCAGCTGTATCCCAGGCGGCAAGGTAAATCCACGGTGCTCTGCCTATTGTTCCATCTTCTCCTTTCTTTCTGAGGTCCCCTAAGTGTTTTTTCCCCCCTTCAGCTTCCCCTTTCCTTTCCAACAACCTCCCTAAACCGAGCTTCTGACACCCATCCAGCCAACCGATCCCTGCCTGCTTTGAGGAGACGCTCTTCTAATGAAATTCATGCAAGTAAAAGAAATCAGCTCACAAGTATCCGTGGAGGCCAAAAAAAAGGGGAGAAAAAAAAAAAAAACCACCAAAAAAGCTAGGAATTTCTTTTTCCAGCGTGCTCTCTCCTTTCTTTTGCCTCCCTCACCGCTAACTTCAGAGGCGCAACTAGAGCTGGTCACCC